>JABXWE010008054.1:0-31513 GCA_014611495.1 Limonius californicus
TCTGGATCCTTGATGAGCTCTTATTTGTGGTCCAACACATACCACTTGTTTGATTTTTGTACCATTTATTTGAGGAAATTTGCTTCATAGGAGAAAAAACCTTGGCCATAATGATCCATCCCTTTGGGGAAGTTCGAAATCTGGATCCTTAATGAGCTCTTATTTGTGGTCCAACAAATCCCACTTGTTTGATTTTTGTACCATTTATTTGAGGAAATTTGCTTCATAGGAGAAAAAACCTTGGCCATAATGATCCATCCCGTTGGGGAAGTTCGAAATCTGGATCCTTGATGAGCTCTTATTTGTGGTCCAACACATACCACTTGTTTGATTTTTGTACCATTTATTTGAGGAAATTTGCTCCATAGGAGAAAAAACTTTGGCCATAATGATCCATCCCGTTGGGTAAGTTCGAAATCTGGATACTTGATGCGCTCTTATTTGTGGTCCAACAAATATCACTTCTTTGATTTTTGCACCATTTATTCGAGGCAATTTGCTCCATAGGAGAAAAAACTGTGGCCATAATGATCCATCCTTTTGAGGAAGTTTGAAATCTGGATCCTTGATGAGCTCTTATTTGTGGTCCAACAAATACCACTTGTTTGATTTTTGTACCATTTATTTGAGGAAATTTGCTTCATAGGAGAAAAAACCTTGGCCATAATGATCCATCCCTTTGGGGAAGTTCGAAATCTGGATCCTTGATGAGCTCTTATTTGTGGTCCCAACAAATACCACTTGTTTGATTTTTGTACGATTTATTTGAGGAAATTTGCTCCATAATAGAAAAAACTTTGGCCATAATGATCCATCCCTTTGGGGAAATTCGAAATCTGGATCCTTGATGAGCTCTTATTTGTGATCCAACAAATACTACTTGTTTGATTTTTGCACCATTTATTCAAGGAAATTTGCTCCATACAAGAAGAAACACTGCTGAAATTCCTTATTAACAATACCACTTCTTTGATTTTTGCCTCATTTAGTCTAAAAAACTTGCTCTGTAAGATAAGAAAACTTTAGCCATAACCACCCATTACTTTGGCAAAGTTCAAGAGGGGGGTCTTTGATGAGCTCGTTTATTTGTGGCTCTAGAAATACCACTTCTTAGATTTTTGCCTCCATTATTCTAGGAAACTTGCTCTGTAGGTTAATAAAACCTTGACTTGGTTCTTCAATGAAGTTTGATATGCAATGGTTGAGGTTCACAAGAGTTTGATAAACTACCTTTTTACCTCCAGGTGTTAGGTTTGTTCTCTTTGGCAATTGTTTTTTGATAATGTGGTTTTTCGTGTCGCTGTTGTCCCACTTTTACGAAAACCAACAACAAAACTTTGTGTATCCAAGCTTGAAGTCTTAGACCAAGAGCTTCCATCTTTAGATCTTCACAAATGTACCAAGAAAAACTTGTGCTGTATCATTGTCAGTAGTAATTTCATGTTGTCATATGATTCTACCATGTGTATTGCGTAAGCAAGGGCGATTGATTGCCTCTCATTTCCATTAGCAAGGAGAACAACTTTTAAACTTGTCTTTGAAAAATCTATATAATCTCAAGATCGTAAAGCTGTCCTCATGTATCATATAAACAGTCTACTCCACACCTTGCAGTACGCAAAGTTGTTTTACATGGAAAGCTGGTGTTGTAACTTCTGCTGTCTTTCACAGAAACAACATATTTTAGTTCCATTTTGAAGACAATTTTAACCTTTTCAGAATTAAAAGCAAACTGATGTATTTTATACATATAAGAAAATGACAAAATGTATAAATTATATAGAGGCGTTCGACCTCCTTTTAGAAATCGACTCCTAAAAAACACATAAGAATCAGCCAAAATTCTCCCTTTAACAAAAACATTGTCGACTAGTATTATAAGTATGAACTATCAATCAGCTGAAATACGAGTTTAATTATTTAAAAAAAGGTTATATTGTACGATTTTACAGTATGATATAGGTATTTAGTATACTTGATTTCAATTTTATAAAATATAATTGAAATATGTGGTCTAATTTGTATAGCAGCTTTATAACAAAGGAACCCACATTGCACGCAATCACAGTGTAAAGTTGGTTGTCTACGTAACAACTGTATCAATATAGTGCTCTTTGGTACTAGTATTTCTAGTAATTTGACGACGTTATAAGGATACCATACAATTTTACCAAGTATTTCAGGGCCACAATGTATATTAATTTGTTACATTACGTGTACGTAAAATGTTATAAACTCATTGTTTCAGGCTTTAACAAAAGATTCGGTAACGGTGACAGTAGATGCAGTTGTGTACTACAGAATAGAAGATCCATTAAATGCTATTGTTAAAGTAACAAATTATAGGTAAGGTATTTTTTTGTACAGAAAGTTTCGGGTAATCGATTTAAGCCTGCTGGTAAAAATAGGCTAATCTAACCATTTTATTTAACTATTATACACCATAGTTCCCAGTGAGTTGTATAGGAATTGACAATATATATATTCAATTTTGACAGTATTAAATGAAACAATAAGTGCTAGATTTAAAGATACCAGTCGTCACCTACCGACAGTTTAATATAGTATCCGAAGCACTGTTACTCCCGTAAATGCCACAATGTTGATTTATCCATTCGAATACCACCCAACACGCATAATACTACTCTATGAATACCGTTTCACTTATATTCGCAACACATGGGTTGTCTTCCAGAGACTACCTCAATAGGATTATTGCTTTGATCACTCTGTTTAAAATGTGCTGAAAATGTCTTTCTTCTCCTTTTTGAACACGTCATGTCATGTTTTTAAAACCGTTTTGAGACAGTTGATATTGTATTCCTGTTGCACATCATATGGAACAGTAATGCTCAATGTAAGCAATATTATGTGCTATTTTCCCCAAACCAAAAATATATAGCGCGACACTGAATATGTTGTACAGCCTAGCAACTTTGAGTCAAGCAGACCTGTGCGGATTTGACCCCATTTGTACGCAAATTTAAATTCCAATCTGCTACAATACATCGCAGATGACTCTTCTTCTTCGTGTTCCGTCTGCGTCACCGGAGGTTGAATAGGTCTGAATAGTTCATTTGTGGATCTGTCGAACCATTCCCGTAAGTTTCGTAGCCAAGAGATGCGGCGAAGTCTTCCAACACTTCTCTTCCCGTTTATTTTACCCTGCATGGCTAGCTGTAATAGCTGATATTTCTCTCCACGCATGATATGGCACAGGTATTGTAGCTTTCTTCTTCTCATTATTAACTTCACTTTTCTCTTCTTACCCATCCTTCTTAATACTTCGTGATTCCTGGCTCGATCTACCCCGTATATTATCAGCATTCGCCTATATACCCACATCTAAAGGCGTTGGGCATATTCAGGTTAGCAATGTCCATGCTTCCATGCCATATAAGAGTACTGAAAATACATAACACCTCCTAGTTAACTGTATTTCCGTACTCTTTCGATGACTCAAATTAAACAAGATATTTACGAGAAGCGGTATATGTGCCACAAACAGTATACGTGTCGTAAACGACATATGTGCCACAAAAGACATACGGGCCACAAACGGCATTGGTACCACAATTTTTTTTAAACACTGAGGAATTGCTGTATTGAGTCCAACCATTCTTCATTGCCAAACTGCTGGTCACATTGGGAAATAAATTCTTCAGTTTTCTGCGAATGGGTGTATGATGATATCACTGGGATGAGCTTATAGACGTTGATAACGTTTTCTTACTATTTAAAGGACCTTCAATGAAGGGTACTTTAAAGTCGATATATATTGGCTAGTTTATAATATACCAAGATGCGTTCACTATGATAATTTTTAACTGGAATCTTTAAATTTAAGTTTAACTTGAAAGACCATCCTCAATGTTTAGATCATACAACCGTATTGTGTTTATTACTGCTTTAGAAACGAATATCTTGGTCTCCGCTATAAGGAATGATTTTTTTCCTAACAACCAATACCTTTTTGATCTTCAAATCCAATTCTTTCCTCTTTCTGGTTACATGTTTTCCATATCATTTTATTGTCCGTGTCCGTGTCTATTTTCAGATATTTAACAATTTTGATGGTGATATTGACAAATTTATATAAACTATAGATTGATCTTCTATTTTATAGTTTTGGTTTTGGTGCCTTCTTATTATAGTCATACTGATGATCCCTATAACAGCTATACGATTAAAAGGGAAACCTACAGTTGATTTAGCTTTCTGAGAATAGCTTGCTATACCATTACCGATAAAGAAATTTAAAAGACCAGTGTTCTCTAATAAACCTGTTTAGTTCTTATTTCTAATAACAGAAGTGGTTTGAAAGACCACAGATATCCCTTAAAACATCATTTTTGATCATGTTTATATCTCACAACTGGAATTATGCCTGTCTGCGATATTTTTCTACAGGACAAAAAAATGCTTTCACAAATTATGATTGTCATGAATAATAGTTGATGTTGAATCTATTTTAGTAATTCCACGCGCTTATTGGCAATGACAACTCTGAGAAACATCTTGGGAACAAAAAACCTTGCGGAAATATTATCAGATAGGGAAGCCATATCACATGCAATGCAAACTACATTGGATGTTGCTACTGATCCTTGGGGAGTCAAGGTGGAAAGAGTAGAAATGTAAGAAAATTATTTATATAAATGTTCCTGATACTTTAAAGTAATTCCATTATTAGAGAAATGTTGAATATAGATCTTAACAAACGTATACTTCTATTTTAAACAGAAAAGATGTAAGCTTACCTCATCAACTACAACGTGCCATGGCTGCTGAAGCAGAGGCTTCGCGAGAGGCGAGAGCTAAAGTTATTGCTGCAGAAGGAGAAATGAAAGCATCAAGAGCTTTAAAAGAAGCTGCAGATGTAATCAATGAAAGCCCTGGAGCTTTACAGGTAAGAATTTGTATGACAAGCAATATTCCAAAAAGGAATCATTCTGATACACAGTGACGCAGCCAGAACTCCCCCAGCTTAAATTACTTTGCTACAGTCTCTCCAACTGTATTTGGTTTTTAAATAATTGAGTTATTCCGTATATTAGTATTCAGAATTAATTTTTGGAAAACTGTTAAGACTAATACACATTTGATTTTAGCTACGATATCTTCAAACGCTCAATACTATATCAGCAGAGAAAAACTCCACCATTATATTCCCACTTCCAATTGATATTCTGACAGCATTTATGCCACGAAACAAGTAAAGGATACCAAAAAAATAAGCAAATGCTGTACATCGAAAGAGTCTTATTTACAATGTGATCCCAAAAAAGTCGTTTCACATTAACCATTGTAAAAGAAGCTCAATTTAAAATTACAGTTATTTCTTCATTGTCAAGATCTATTTCCAATCACATCCTTGACAATTTATTATTGTAATTTTTTAATCACATCCATTCAATTGAATAATTTATATAATTGGAAGAAGATGATTTTATACATTTCATGTGTTTGTTGCTGCATAATTTATGTGTGTATTATAATATAAGCATCACCTATTATGTAGTAGATAATGAATATGTACTTACATTTAACGAAGTGTTTGTGTTTGATGTGTCGATTTTTTATTAATTGTAATTTGAGGAGAGGAATCCACTGATACGTATGCAATATATTATATTTCTAATAAAAATAGATTTGTATTATTTAATCTTCCTAAAAGTTTGGAAAATCTGATAATTGATTTCTTTAAAAGGGGTGAAAGTAACATTATACCCTGAGGTGAAAGAAAAATCGGAACTCTGGAACCCCGTTCTGGTAAAAAATGTGGAAACATAATTCAGTTCCGCATTAATATTACAAGGAAAAATAATACGGTAACAGCAACAGAAACCTAAATCACAGATACCCTTGGAAATTTAAAGTCATGTCTTAGATTAATCTGTAATTATAAAGATGTAAACTTTATACTCGTTTTCGTTCTCGATCAGTTTGAACATTTTTACAGGATGAGGACTAAATTTTCTAGTTTTGAAGACTTAAAATGCACTTGTGCAAGCTGTCAACAGTTCTACATCTTTCTTATCTGACTGTTTTTGTCTTTTTTTCTCAAAGTTTTAACTTGCAGCTACAAGAGCCGCACTTGCAATAATTACATCGTCGTCTCCCATTTTGGAGAAAACCATTCTTCGAAAACGGAACATTTGCACACGCGCACGAGCAAACACCGAATAGGAACCATCAAATGATGGGCTTGAATTCGTCGAACCTGTTCGTTCGTTCGAACTATAGCACATGAGGTATTTTATAAAATTTTAAGGGTTGGGTATACTCTAAAATCGTATGCACTTAGCATTGCTATAATTTGATCAATTTTAATTTTGAAAAAATTTCCTTTGGTGTATCTCTTCTATGTAGGGAAAAGGCGGGCAAAATAGGGTACCTAAGACTGGAAGACCTCTACAAAAAAAAACTTGCACATTTATAGGAACGTCAGGTAGTTTTATTATTAAGAGGGTACATAAACACCGTAAATAAAATAAACTAATTTTTTCAAAACAAAATGAGGCACAATAACTCAGTAGGAAACGTAAATTAGCTGTTCGCAGAGTTCACACACCAAAACCTCCTCGCCGTCTTCTTCATCAATTCCGACGCATGAATTATGTGCCCATCGCAAGCATTTGGAGCAATCAATCCATCCTTCAGAAGACGCAGAATAAAGATCTCCACAATAAAGGTACTCCGCGTCGCTGTCATGAGTGTCTTCACTATCGCTTGAAGAACCGCACTTTTTACAAACTTTTGCTTTTTTAAAGATCTTTTTCAATCTGGATTTGAATCTGTCTGATTCAAATCCACTCAACCGCCAGGCACCAGTCCATCCTTGTTGCATTCTCTTACGGGAAAAAATAGCATAGGAAGCATGTAGGAACCTGCTGCTGAAAAACATATCTCCACAGTTACTAATTCGCCGCGTTCTCCCGATGTTAAGGCTCCCATCTTGTAACGTTCCATCCGGTGGCTTACACGGGGCGCGAACGCTCCAAAATTTATAACCTGGGTAGTCTCTCGGGTTGTCCAGAATTCAATTATAAGTGCTTGGAAAAAATAAATTTATTAACTCTTACGTAATGGTATATGTACAAAATATTGATAAACTAAATAAATATTACACTCAAATTAATTATTAACAAATAAAATAGATGTCTTCGCCACTGGTTTGTCCTGGTAGGCCCAATGGTTCGTAGGTCCGGGTCGGTAGAACGACTGCGAACTGGCTCTGGTAGGTGAAATAGCTTCTCGGGTGGACAAAATGTCCGCCGCTGTCGCCGGTACTAATCAAACATAAACAAACCAATTAGCTTTAATTTGTTGTTGCCAAGGAAGTAATTTCCTTGCGAGGGGGATAAACGGTATTCGGGATTATTAACAGTGAGTGTTAAACTTTCCAGCGTAAGAATTTATACTTAATCAGTGGGAAAATTTCCCTTACTTAAAACAACGTGAACTTTGTTAACTACCAGTGACAATTTCTGTACCGAGATTCACTTGTGTCTCGTTAGATGTAAATAGTTCCAGAATAAACAATCTGTGTGTATTGAATTGCAAACTTTACTGTAATAAATCTTCAAACAGGAGATTTTAATTAAATCATTTTTCCTGAAGTTAAAACTCAAACTACGCGTTTTTAACAGTGTAGTGTGTGTGGTATAGATAATTTAACCTTGCTTTGCGTAAATATTACTCGGATAGGATTCTGACTTTTACAGTGAAAATATCGGGCACACGGAAAATGCACTCTAATTAGTCGGCCAAAATTCTCCAGCCTACTAGCGACAATGGGGCTAATTCCCCTACAAATTTGCACAAAATTACTCTGCGACAGAATTTGTAGATCGCTTTGAACTGTTCAAAATACTCCAAATCAATTCAAATCTTCTAGCGGGACTTACAAAACTTTGACGTCTTGTGAAATTTCTCCACAAATTATGACCTTGTACAGGGTGTTCAACTAATATCAACAGTAATTATTAAGGCTTATTTACACCGCCGATTCAGACACCTTATAAGAAATAATAATCTTTATACAGAATTTTCTATTGATCTTAACCGTTTCAAACACCGGCACAAGAGCAATAAAAATGTCTGTCACAGGGAAAACAGACTACTGGGCACTCAAAGGAACAAGCAAAGCAAGTTAAATATTTATATCTACTAACTTTACTTTTTGTCAAAATGTGCTAGAAATCCAACGATTTCGAACGGCGGTATAATTTAACTACCCCGACAGCTATCTACGGTCGACGCACACTGGCTCGCTCGGCTTCGGACTCAGTAACTGGAAACTCAAAATTATTAAATTTGTTAATACAACGGCAAAATACTGGAAAATTATTAATTCACTTTCGGGTAAGTATACGGAATTAGTAAACGGATTTTACTAGACTGTTAATTTCAGGATCGGATTTTCAACGCTAGGATCTTTTAAGAATACTCTTAAAAGAAGGGCTGTGGATTATTTTCTGCCTTTTGATGAAATCAAGAGCCAGGAAATAAAGTGATTTCAAATGGCTGTGCTGGCGATTTTATACTGGCCAATTTTCGATTTCCGTCATGCGCGCACCCCCCTCTAGTGTAGAGAGGGACGCATGTTCTGGAACATTCCGCGTCACGGCTGCGGCAGATGTTTGTTGTTGGGGCTACTCTTATCTCCAAATGTTGAACTTTTGTGTAATTGGTAATTAAACATCAAATATTCACTTTTCACCATTTTGACCCTTTACAATCTGTCGTTTACCCTTCACTGCTATAATTTTAGAAGCTGCTTTGGGACTTACCGTGATACCGGTTTCGTCGACGTTATATATTCTTTCTGCTGTAAAATGGTGCTTGTCAACTAATTCCATCTGAAGCGTGAAAAATGTGAAACGGCAACATCGTTAAATTCTCAGGCTCTCATTCCCAAGGTCGCTTCTGATTTTCTTATCGATAGTTCCGGGGGTCTACTTAATAAGCCCTGCATCCTACGTTTTCCAACAATTCGCGCTGTTTTGTTGAATGGATGAGTGATGCCATTTGATTCGGCTAACTGAAAGGCGAGCCTTCTGCATTCTTTCGTAGTAAACCCAAATAATCGTTCTTCCATATTCTTCAAGTAACCAGCGATTTTCTGTTCCTGCTCTTGTGTAAAAACGGGCTTGCAACTGGCCAAATTTTTTTAAATAGGCACATTGGATCGTTTCTTCGGTTTTTAACGTATCGTTCAAGAGTGGTTTGCGGGACATTAAACTGAGCAGACGCCCGATAATATCCCATTTCTCCTTTGATTACAGCTTTAACAGATTCTTTTAGTAGGCTAAGTGTAGTATTTTGGCGCGAACAAATTTTTCCGAAGGACGAAACCGTTAATCGATTTCTTCTGGCTTGATACCAGTTTATATTCTACCTTTGACCAATTGTTTCTTTCTCTAATTCATTTATATTTATGTTAATTAATTCCAACTTTTTGGAAGTTTCAAATTCTACGGGATCTAGATCCGGCTGAGCAGCCTTATCACCATAATCCATATGTTCTTGCTGAACATTTCGTGTTTTCGTTGTATTGCTTTTCTTGGTGTATCAGAATCTACTTAAAACATACTTATTTTTAGAAGTTGAAAGTGTATCGAATGAAATGCCGGAATTATAAGCCAAGCCTGCTCCAATACACCGACTGTTATATACACCTCGTTGCACCGAGATTGTCTTTTTTCCTGTGCATTTTGCTATAACTGACATGTAGCGCTCAGCATAGTTAGTTGTTTCATTATGACTTAGCATGTCTGCCTTTCTGAGAACATTGTAGCATATTTTAATAACTTCACTGAATATTTTACTGATTCCAATAAAGTAACATAATTTTGTTCCGGGTCGTTCTGTTTCCTGCACACTTCTTTTCTACAGTTTTGGTGATTTCCGAAAATGTGTTTTACAGAATTTTTTAACTCCAACCTTAAACTAATCAAATCAGGTGTACGTGTAATTATTGTTCGTATCAGTGAACTGAAGTTTGAAACTCCAACACTCCAACTTCAGCACATAGCGTCCATATGATACGTTTGCTAATATTCTAGTGTATACGCTCGAATCTCCATTCCCTACCACATAGTTATACCTTATCCCCTAGTCTTCTATGCTTTTATTGAATCCCTCAACAATAATTGTCTGTTCGATAGCAGTTGAGGAGCCCCTGTAGTTTCTGTAGCATTTATGTTCGATTTTACTTGTAGCGTGGATATAACAAAAATTTTTTATACTTAACTATTACAATTTTTTGTTTTTTTGTCCTATTATACACGCCACCCCAGATAAAGAAGAATAACTATGGCCGTAAGAACATTTTTCCCACTCCACATCCACAATAACAGTAATGTACCAAATTCCTTGTTCCACACGACCCTCTTCTGTAGCTAATCTTTTTTCTTCCACGGCATTTTCATACATTTGATTAGACAGAAGTTTCTTCCATCTCCCTTGCAGGTTTTCCTCTTCTTTTTTGTACGGTTTTTTGGCATTTTTGGGGTATCCAATACCGAAAATATCTCTTCAGCTTGTGAAAACGCACCACCAACAACTCCGATACCCCAAACAAAGGTCTGATTAACATCGCTATTAAAATTGTGACCTCTTAATTCCATTTCATTATTACACACTTTGTAGCGGTAATGAAAATTAAACCCACTCTTTCTTTCAACCAATTTGTTTTTCCCAAAGTACACGAAGAATCATGGAGTGACAGTTTACGAATTTGATTTATAAAATAACTGACAGCAACTATGCGATTAACATTCAAGGACGGCGAGGGTATATGTGTAGCCTCAGATTCTACGCATAAGTCTGGGAGATTTTCTTCATCATATTGCAAAATCGTAAAATTCGTATATAGTGTAGATTGGATAATCGTATCAGCCACAAAGTCATCATTGCAAACTCTAGACAACCACGTTGCACTTGCTGCAACGCTGCTGGTTGAGGTAAATTAAATAACCTCCTCGATGACTTAATGCCTTTCTTTTCGAAAATGTGCTCGTTAAACATCTGCCCTTTTACTTCTTGCGCTCGAGAATTGAATGCCTTTTTGCGTGTTGATGGTTTTCAGACTGCATGTCCGGTTTAACCAGAACTTCAATTTGGCTAAAGGAATCTCATTTTCTACTCTTCCACCTTCTCTCGACTTTCCTGTTGTCTTAAACTAACATTATTTCTTCCATTTTCGTTTAAATTGCCATTGTTGCTGCATGGCTGCTTGGTTCGGAATTGCATGTTTGTTAAATGAATAAATTTCAGTGGCTCTAAAGCCGTTGCAAATGTTGCTGATAGTCATACATTTGCTCCATACAGGGGTAAAGACCTCCGAAAATCGTTCATTATTTAGTCTTCTGTCAGGATGTTGATCATAGTAATCCAGCAGTTCTTATTCCGAATGGATTCAAACGAGCGAAATACTGACTTGTCCGTAAGCTGAAGTTTATGTATGGTACTTCTAGGTAAGCAAAGTAACTCAATACCTAACGATTCTTCCTTATCAGCAATGGTTACATCTAGGTGATTTGAAGCACTATCCAAAATTTAAATTGTAGGGGAGCGGTCATATATATTGCTATATACCGGTCCCTTTTGGTAAATTGTACTAGTGATTTGCAACTTGTAAATCAAAGTTCTCACACCTTGCTAAAATACCTCGGCTTATACTTCTTATCTCAGGGTTTCGTGGCTTCCTTTATGTTTCTATTCTTCAGAATATTCTCATTTACTTCAATAAAACAACCAATTCCATAACTTCATATAATTACACAAATATTACATTTACCAAAACGTTAATTGCCAAACATGAATCTTTGTATGTAAATTTAAATTAATTTGTTTGCTCGGGTGTGATTTTCTGGGTGAAGCCCGATCACACCTCCGCTCGATTCAAATATTAAAACTTGAATAAATTATTTTCCAACCCTTGTTTATCTATATCCCTAACAACCCTCAAATTTATAATATTTACCCTATTGGAGTTCACTTTCTTATCACGTGTTATACGTTCACGTTCTTAATACGATTCTAATGATTTCCAATGCCACCTCCAATAAGACAAACATTTAACAAATTTAAATACATAATTATCTAGTAAAGAGATGCATAGATAAAGTATGCTCTTATACTTGCTTGCTGTGCAGCATTGGTACCTCCATGGCCTACTCATATATTTATCATAACAATATGTATCAAAATCTTCAATTCTTTTATAAATATCTCGGTACCTTTTGGTGCCATGCGAACATCTGATCCTGCAGGCAGACTATCAGAACAAACAAGTTTCAACCTCTGCCCTTTAAATATTATCATTGGACGTATGAGATCGCCAAGTGCATTTGCGACAACTGTTATATTTTTACTCCTGTTTCCTCCTTTCTTGCCAACGCACGCTGTTGATGATGCAGCTTGCAGCCTTTCTCGCCCATGTTGTTTATTTTTGCTGGTTGAAGTTTTAGACCAGTCCTTTCCAATAGATTTTCCAGCTTATCGAAATAATCCCCAACAAAAAAAGGGTTCGACGTTTGAGCGGACAGGACTCATTTGTTGTTCGTTGGGATATCTTCGGGTACCGTTTCAAAAATGCTCGATACCACTCTTTACCAGCTAATTGTTTGTTTTTATTAAATCTACGGGGTGTACCAAGTTCTCCACAAATTTGAAAACACGTTTGCAGTAAGAGAGAATCCAGTAAATCTTAAGATCTTCTCATCTAAGTCATCAAACACAGGTTTGGCTCCCAAGTATCTTTTTGGTGACTTAACCCATTCAATCCCAAAAGTGGAAAAAACATAAAAACGTATTATTAAGTCTAAAGATGTTTATTCATATACTATCTAGAAAACATTTATAAAGTTATTAACAACAAAGAATTTCAAGAACACCAAAAAAATTAATGGTGCGTATACGCACCACTGGTAAGAAAGATGAAAAACGTTTTTACAAAATCTATTTATATCTAATATAAAACAGAAAAATAATCATAAACAAGTGAAAACCTTACACTAAATAACTAAATAAAGGACAAGAACTTGAATAAGACAATAAACAAAGACATTGTTTTAGTTTGATCATTGGTGCAAAAAGGAACCACTGCTAAGAAACAATAACCAAAATATCTATCTTTGGTGATATTGTGCAAAGCAAGATACGTGTAAATGTTCCCTACATTTTGCACAAACATAAATGGTGTGTTTGTGACATATTCTGCATCTCCTTCGAGCTTTAGTTTCATGACTACTATTAGTATGACCATGGTTATCAAAAAGAATTTCTGAAATAGGGCGAGGGACATTCCTTGGCACGTATGCTCTCTTATTGCGTAGAAGATGTAAAGCAATGTAAGACTTAAAATCGAGATGAGACATTTTTGTTCCATTTGCCACATTGTAGAGCTTCCAGGCGTTAACTACTATACTATGCAATGAATTACGAAATTGGGGCCACCACTATTTCTTCCCCAAAACTCTACATATATAATTTGCAATTCCATTGTTGTGAAGGTCAACCCCTCCCATGGATAGATTATATTCGGTAATGGACTGAGGCTGATTTACATTGGTATCTCTTTTTTCCTTCCTGTTATATCGTTTCACGCAATTCATAGGTTGCATATTGAAAGCATTGCTGCAAACAGTGACCAAGGAGTTGTCGTTCCAGCGCACAAAGGAAATTTTCGTTTCATCGTCATAGACAGAACCATATAATCCTCGCTCCTGTTTCGAAAATTGCTTTGAGTTTTCAAATGGGCAGTAGTTTGTCCTATATTATTTTATGGTTCCCGTTGCAAAAAAAACACTATTTTTCAGGTATGCAAATAATTTAAACGACGAAAAAAAATTATCAAAGAAAATTTGATGCGAGTGGGGACTATCAATTACAGAAAGTAAACTTACAACAACGTCATCACCAAGACCTAATTCTGAATGTTTCTTATTACTAACCCCTGCATAGGGAAGAGAGTGAAATAAATAGTGATCTGATCAACAAATGCACCAAAGCTTGCAGCCGAATCTTACGGGCTTGCCTTTGATGAACATTATACAAGAATGTCTTCCATAATACGGAACCATCTGTTCATCAATGGACAAATTAAACGCGAAAATTCCCCACTTTCAATTTTTTTTATTGATTATATCCAAAAATGGTCTAATTTATCGCCTTTATCCAAATTATTGCAATGCATACCGCAAGACACTGCTGCTGCAACACCACGTAGTTAGTAAGATACGCCTCCATGGGTTGTTGAGTACGTACCCGAGACCGTTATGCTCTTAAGCATTTGAGCCTACTAACTTTGATAGCAAAGTTTCACAATGTTCTTATTTCATATTTATCTTCTGTCTAAGGTTACATAGTGCACCTAGCTTAGTTTCCTAGGAACTAATAGCTTCTTAATAGGTACTCCCTGACTGATTGCAACTGCTCGTTATACTATTAAGCCTCTGTGCCCAATAGCCTGGGGATCGAGCTATGCAGTGTTCGTAGGTCTTATCTATGTAATGTGTAAGAGTAACGGAATGCTCCTAGCCTAGGTGTCTAATGAGTAATGACTAACTAACTACTGGAGATGTACCGCCCTGATTTCCATTCTGTTTCCCCTTAGTTGGCCGTTCGCGTCCAGATTGAATGTCCTGCTTTTCCCAAGCCGTCCCCGCTGCATTGGAGAGCTAGCTATCCGGCGTGTTCTTTCCCCCTGGTACTTTGATGGTTCTTCTCCTTTGGGTTCCTCGGCCTCACTCTCTGTCTTCTGCTTCGTCTCCGTTGGGCTGGTCGTCGTCGGTCGATTCGTGATCGGATACTTCCCGAAGTTCGTAGATTCTTCTGGCCTCTCTTCGGATATCCTCTTTTCGTCGGGCCCATTCCTCCCGTGCCTGTTTCGGTATACCGGTGTTCTGGATGTCCCTCTCCAGTGATGTGTTCCACGTGTGGCATGGTCGTCCGATCTTCTTTTCGGCAGCTTGCATGGCATACGCTTGCTGTAGAGGATGGGTGGCAGGTCGTCGTAGCATATGTGCCCAGCATTTGAGTCTTAATGTGGTGAGCCGGTTCGTTATTGTTTTCCCTTCTAGAATTTCTTGTGCCGTCGAAGTGTTTGCTTCCCCTGTGGTTAGTTGAAAGAGGGTGAGTATTTTCTGTTCCATCCTTCGCAACGCCAGTCTGTTAGCTTTTGTGATCGCGGTGGTTTCAATCCGTATAGAGCAGTTGTGGCTATAATGGAGGTGTAGATGATCGTCTTTATTCCGGTTGGTAGGTTGTGTTGCTGGAGGAGCGGGAGAATCATGTGGGTGGCTTGGTGTGCTTTGGTTATTCTTTGGTTGACTGTCTCCGGTCTTGCCAATGAGTCTGCTAGATAAACCCCTAAGTACTTCAGTTTGTGTGTTTGCTTTAGTTCCCGGCTCCCTATTTTCAGTGTGTCCATGGCTGCTCCTCTGATTCTTCTTTTGTCTGGGGATCTTACCATTACTTCACATTTGCTGATGTTTATTTCTAATCCGGTCTCTGTTAAATCGGCTATCAGCCTGTCCAGCAGCCTCCCCGCGTCGTCCTCCTTTTCCGCTAATATTAGAAGGTCGTCCGCATAGGCCAGAATTTTTGGCAGGTTAAGGGTTTCTGGGATGGGTGATGGTATCGGCAGGTGTGAGGCTGTGTTCCGGAGGACCCTGTGCAAAGTCATCGTGAATAGTCTGGGTGAGAGTGGACATCCTTGCTTCACCCCTTTCGTTTTCTTATAGAATTGTATTCTCTGCCCGAACCATTACAACATCGTGTTTTCCTGTAGACATGCTGTTATTATTCGGTTGATGAGATAGTGCGGTGTTCCTAAGTCTGTCAGGGCATGCTCTCGTTAGATCTAGGGCTACCAGTACCGTTTTCCTCCCCCCTCTCCATCATTCATCCAATATTCGTCTCGTTACATATATATGGTCTTCCACCGATCTATTGTATAGGAAAGCTGCTTGGTACGACGGTATTTCTGGGGTTGTCTTATCCAATGCTCGTAGCAGGTATTTTGCGTATATTTTATATTCTACACTGCAGAGGGTGATTTTTCTGTAATCAGTCGTGATTTTCGGGTTTCTGACATTTGGTAGCGGGATTTGCAGAGTTGTGATCCATTCCGTTGGCATTTCGTTCCGTAGCCATATGTCTTGTATCGTTTTGCATACTGTTGCTATAAAGGGGGTTGGTGCGGCTTGTAGCAGTTCCACTTGTATCTGATCTATTCCTGGCGCCTTATTGCTTTTCAGCGATAGTATTATTTTCGTGATGTCCTCTGTGGTTGCCGGCTGCCCCAATGGCCAGTGGTCCGTTTCTGTTATTTGTTGCTGGGTTATTCCGGATGTCTTCAGATCATTTTCCCAGTGTAGCATAGGTATGTATCCTCTTCGTGTTGTTGTGTTGGCTCTCCGTGCTTTTCTCATATATTTGTATGTATTTCGTAACCTGAGTTCCGGTGGATACTGGTTTATATTCTGGAAGAAGTTTGCACACTTCTCTGCTTCGTGTTGTTCTTGGGCCTGTCGTTTGGTAATAGTTGCTTGCCTTAGCTCGTTCTGTAACTGGGGGTTCCTGGTCCTGTTATAGCGAAATTGTGCTTGTTGATGCCGTGCGAAGGCCCGCCGGCTTCTGGGGGTCAGTGGTGACGACGGTCTGTTTAAGCTTTGCCGTGCGGCTGTGATTAGGGTATCCGTTATTGTTTTCCACGAATTGGGCTGGTGCATTATGGTTTCTCCCTGGGCCCGTTGTTGATATGCCTCTCTAATGTCCGCGTGTCCCAGTAACTGGATGTTCCATTTAGTATTCGCTTTCGGTGTCTTGTCCCTGTCTCTGTGTGTTGCGGTTTCCACGTCCTCTTTGTTCACATTTAGAACGGCTGTCACTAGCTTGTGGTCCGTTCTCACCTCCTTTACCTATTCCGCTCCGATGTGATAAAGTTTCGTGTGTTTTTCAATAGAAAATCCAATATCAAGAGAAGCACTTCATCATCCAAATAAAGATGGAAAATTTCCAGTGGTGGCTTACCAGCAAGCTCATTTTGGATGCGTTCTTTAGCAGCAGATTCCTTAGATATTGCGGAATGAGTATATTAAATTTCTCCCTTTACCCATTTTGGCGTTTGAAGAATTTAACGTGTTTCGGGAGCTAAACGTTTTCTTTTAGATGACAAATCTTCCTCATCGGATGAACTCCAGTTACCCTCCTCCTGCCTTACATCTCTATCGTGAAAATTTGCTAAATGTAGTTCAAAACTTCCAGCTATATCAGCCGATTCATTTTCCATTGCGTAGTTTTCATCGTCGATGTATTCCTCGTCTGTGAGCAGATCGACGTCCGGAGGAATATAGGCTACATCAATAGTTTCTAAAATAAAAACCTTCTGTAAAGTTATACGACAACAAGAGACGCAACTGCTATTGTTATCACAAAGAATAATACAGTAATATAGAAATACTATTGCAAAAAAAGCATAATCACCTTCAATTCGGTCGTTCTCCAGTTGATCAACTACCTCCTCTAAAGAGCCTGCAACTCTTTTTGGGATAAAAACTTGTTAAAAGACATTGTCACCCACTGCAATCATCACACCACTAACCCGCAGCAACAATGCAGCTGTTCTGACCTGTTCTTACAAGGTGGAAAACATGTTGGCACCAGTGGTACGCAAATGCATCAATGACTTTTGATTGTTACAATTCTATTATTGTTTGTATGATCAGAAAAATGAGTAATGTTTAATAAAGTGTCACCAATAGACATCAGATTGACATAAGTCAAATTTAAAAATATTGTTTTTGAATATTATTTTATCGGCGCCTACAAAATGGATGCAATAAAAGGAATTTATCTACTTTGATTTAATAATAGGTCCATTATGACACCGAAAACAGTTTAATAATGGAGGCTATTATTAAACTGTTTTTGGTAATAAAATCCTCTATTATTAAACTGTTTTTGGTAACTTTTTGGTTTTTAAGATTGGTGACATTTGCTTTCACTTTGGTCATAAAACGACAAATGTCAGATGTCGAATATACATAACCACAAACTCTATCAGAAATTTTGAATTTCTACATAACAAGTATCTCAAAGTAGATAAAATAGTATATTATACTCGTTTCATAACGGGCATTGTAGCACTTGTTCCACCCACGCGTGCTACAATAAGCCCGTTATGAAACTCGTATAATAATATACTATTTTGCTCTACTT
This sequence comes from Limonius californicus, assembly GCA_014611495.1. Taxonomy (NCBI): domain Eukaryota; kingdom Metazoa; phylum Arthropoda; class Insecta; order Coleoptera; family Elateridae; genus Limonius; species Limonius californicus. The sequence goes on from JABXWE010008054.1 coordinate 18,235, forward strand.
TAGAGTGCTATAAAAGTTGCAAAGAATGGTATTATTTGAAGATATATTTTTACCTAACATAATAAAGATGTGTGAACGTGATGGTAAGTCTTCCTCGCAAAATAAAATTAATTTTGTGCTCGAAAAAAATTTAATAAATATATGGTGCTTTAGCGCACCAGTGGGACCTAATGGGTTAAAGTGGTTTTCCAGGGTCCGACGAGGAATTTTACGACTCTGCTCTACTGATTCTTAAGAAGAACCTTCTCTTAACCGTTGCAAAACTTCCTCCATCATTTCTTTCATCCACTTGGCTCTAATACCACGATTTTTTTTCCCATAGTTGCAAAGTTAGAAGTAACCGATTTTGATTGTGCAAACAGGCCTTATTTACCGGACGTGAATTTTAATGGTTAATTACTATTACTGTAGGTAATAGGGCAGTACATCTAAAGCTTTTAAGGCCTCCATTTTATCAATTTACAGATAAAACAAGTTTACCATTGGATCTCTTGTTAATGCCCACACAAACATATACAAACAGACAGTAATGCAAATCTTATCAACTCCAAAGTAAATATAACTTCCTTTTTAGAGACTCGTCTTATATCACTGTTATCGGCTTAATAAAATGTGTTTAAGATAGTTTATACAAAGGTGCCACTACATTTGCAAATTCTCGTTTTATTTGCCGTAAATAATTTTTCAGCCGTATTACCCGAAGGTACCTTATAATGTGTTCATACTATACCACAGCATTGTGTAATCGGTGTTAACAACATCACCACTTTTTCTTTCTTAATCCAATAGGTGTACAGGGTGTAAAATTTGTAATGTTAATAATTACGCCATTTTCAAGACAGCAGTTCTGTTAGAAATACTTCCTGTTACGTTTATATTTGCGAAGTATTTAATTGCATGGTGCGCACTTGATTTATAATCTGTTTCCAAGTTTAAAGATCTTGTATTTTGTTGCATTTTTATGCGTTGAACTTGAGATTCATAACATCGAATTTTCCATCAAACACTTTCTTAATACAAGTTGGTTAATTCCACTAATCACGTGTTCTCTGCAAGAGGGCACCAACTTTCTTGATTTCCTAATAGTATCCTACGAAATCTGGCCTTATATTTTACTTTCTCTTAAAGAAGTGAATAAACTGACACAATAGAGACAACAAGTAAAGATCAGGAGACAAAGTACTATGGCGTTTCACGTTTCTGTTATTTTGCGATGCAGCAACAACTCCAATAACTGTGTTGATGTGATTTTGATAGTGCGTATGCTATGTACTAGCGATGCACATACGTTATTATTTTTAATTAAGAAAGTAGTCATGGGTTGCCATTAGTTTTTAAATCAACAGTTGTTTCAATTTATTCCTTTTTTATATAAATAAATAACTTATTAAGACGGATTTATTCGAATTTTATACTTATCAAGGTAGCTGCTGTTTTCCAGTAAAATGAGTCAGTACATAACTAACATTGATAGTACAAGATAGCTTATCACACAGTTATTATTAAACGCTCATGCCCATCCTAGTTCATACATAAGTAGCAAGAAGAGACATTTTTGGAAGTTTTAAGTCCTACAGCTTCCATCCTGATATTTTATTACATCTTTGTATTTACTTGTTGTGGTTTCTCTTGCTAGCTGTTGTGCAGATAGTGATTTATTTAATCAACAAATATACCAGGTGAGTCAAGTGGTAAACCTATTTTTGGTAACTATTTAGTAAATATCTACGTGTCTTTTAATCCCTTATCTAATCTCAGTATATCGTTAAGTAAAATTAATCATACTCATACCCAATTTAGTACTACCGCATTAGATATATATTCTAATTTTAAGAATTAAGAATATTATACATTCTTCAGGTACTCTACTGGGAATTTATAGAAGGTACCTACATACAATTCACAATAACAAATATAATATAACTTATAGCAATTTTTACTGATTGTAGATAAACCAAGCACCATGGGATGCGTTGAATTTACTGCCACTCTAGGGTCAATTCTCTTGGTGATCCTTACAATGCCCTTCTCATTATTTTTCTGTTTCAAGGTAAATATATTGAAGCACTTATAATTTTTATTATTATATGGGGTTTTTTACTTGTAGGTGGTGCAAGAATACGAACGTGCAGTAATTTTTCGATTAGGACGTATAAAAAAGGGTGGAGCAAGGGGGCCTGGAACATTCTTCATTCTACCGTGTGTCGATAGTTACTGCAAAGTTGATTTACGAACTGTATCGTTCGATGTATCTCCACAAGAAGTGAGTAAAAGTGGTAAACGAAAATAACACTAGTGATGAAATTTTCCTTCTACCATTGATCTAATAGGGTGATTTTACGCTGGTTTCAAAGCTGTTTGCAATATTTCAAAAAAAAGGAAGGGTTTTTGTGTAAAATTTGTTTAATTTATATCTTTTGATAATATGCACAATATAATATATAGGTATACCATTAATTCGCATAAAAAGCATTTTCTGCTGTATTTAACTTGAATAACGCCCCTTTTTAGTTTCTAGCGGAGATCTGCAAGCATTTTTGGGTTCCGTTGTCCTTGATAGCCAATTTCTGTCATTGGTATATCCAATATCCATCATGTTTTGTACTTACATGTCCAATGCCCAATTTTGAGAAAAGAATGTGCTTTAAAAAATAAATTTTGTACAGATATATTGTATCTAAGGAATCTTAGATTTCAAGATGTTCCCTAACCAGTTCTTGGTAATTATCGGACTGACTGCATGCCAGGAAGTTTCTGACAACTTATTGTAATGATTTCTGTGCATCTGACTCAGCCTTATCCAACAAATACCGTTTCTTTGATTTTCATTTATTCGAGGAAAGTTGCTTTGTAGGAGAAGAAAACATTGACCATATTGATCCATCCCCTTGGCGTAGTTCAAACTCTAGATCCTCGATGAGTTTCCTTATCTGGGGTCCAATAAATACCACTTCTTTGATTTTTACATTACTTATTCGAAGAAACTTGCTCTGTGGGAGATGGAAACTTGACCATATTCATACATCGCTTTGGCGAAGTTCAAAATCTGAATCCCTGATGAACTCCCTTATTTGTGGTCTAACAAATACCACTTCTTTGATTTTAGCATTATTTATTTCAGGAAGTTTGATCTGTAGGAGAACAAACCCTTGTCCATAGTGATCCATCGCTTTGACTATGTTCAAAATGAGGATCCTTGATGAGCTCCCTTATTTGTGGTCCAACAAATACCACTTCTTTGATTTAAATATTATTTATTTGAGGAAATTTAATGTGTAGGAGAACAAACTTTTGTCCATAACGATCCATCGCTTTGACGATGTTAAAAATAAGGATCTTTGTTGAACTCTCTTATTTGTGATCCAACAAATACCACTTCTTTGATTTTAATATTATTTATTTGAGGAAATTTGATCTGTAGGAATACAAACCATTGTCCATAACAATCCATCGCTTTGACGATGTTTAAAATCGAGATCCTTGATGAATTCTCTTATTTGTGGTCTAACAAATACAACTTCTTTGATTTTAGTATTATTTATTTGAGGAAGTTTGATCTGTAGGAGAACAAACCCTTGTCCATAATGATCCATTGCTTTGACTATGTTCAAAATGAGGATTCTTGATGAACTGCCCTATTTGTGGTCCAACAAATACCACTTCTTTAATTTCAACATTATTTATTTGAGGAAATTTGATCTGTAGGAGAACAAACTTTTGTCCATAACGATCCATCGCTTTAACGATGTTAAAAATAAGGATCTTTGATGAACTCTCTTATTTGTGATCCAACAAATACCACTTCTTTGATTTTAGTATTATTTATTTGAGGAAATTTGATCTGTAGGAATACAAACCATTGTCCACAACAATCCATCGCTTTGACGATGTTCAAAATGAGGATCCTTGATGAATTCCCTTATTTCTGGTCTAACAAATACCACTTCTTTGGTTTGTGCATTATTTATTTGAGGAAATTTGATCTGTAGGAGATCAAACCTTTGTCCATAGGTAATGATCCATCGCTTTGGCGAAGTTCAAAATTTGAATCCCTGATGAGCTCCCTTATTTGTGGTCCAATAAATACCACTTCTTTGATTTTAGCATTATTTATTCGAAAAAATTTGCTCTGTTGGAGAAGAAAACCTTGACCATATCCATACATCACTTTGGTGAAGTTCAAAATCTGATTCCTTAAAATACCATTTTTTTTATTTCTGCACAAGTTATTCAAGGAAACTTGCTCTATGGGATAAGAAATTCTTGACCATAACTACCCATTGCTTTGGCGTAGTTCTTCTTCAAACAAAGTTTAATATGCAATGGTTGGGGTTAACAAGAGGCTGATTAACTACATTTTTCTCTTTAGCTGATAGATTTGTTTCCTTTCGCTACTGGTTTTTGCTAATGTAGCATTTTGTCCCTATAGTCCCTTTCACAAGCAACATAGCTTATGTATCCAAGCTCAAGTCCTAGTCCAAGAGCCATCATATCTTCACAAATGTGCCAAGAACACTTTTCATACTGTATGACTATCAATTGCAATTTCATATTGTCATATGACTCCGTCGTGCGTGTTGCATAAGGAAAGGCGATTGATGATTCACATTTCGATTATGAAAGACGACTTTCAAACTTGTTTTTTTAAGAATTGTATCCATATTTCTGGATTGTGTTGCTGTCTTAATAAAGAGGTCACTTCATTGCACTGCAGCAAATCATCTTTATATGTAGAGCAAGTATTCTTATTTCCGCTGTCTTTGACGGAAACAATAAATTTTAGTGCCTTTTTCAAGGGGCTTCCAACCTTTCCGAATTGATCAACAAACGAAGAGTATTTCAAATATTCAGAAAATGATGAAAATGTATAAATAAAAGCGATAAACTTGACCTCCTTTTCGAAATCGGTTTGCAAGAGCCAACCAACAAAAATGATTTATATAACAAAAACATTGTCGACCAGTGTTATAATCATTGACTGAAAAAAGAGATTCTTCTTCTTTTTCTTCTTCTTTTATTAGGTCAGCGGCCTATTTATACCAATTATTTATTTAAAAGTGTTTATTGTACTAATTTACAGTGTGGTGTATGTATTTAGTAAACCTACTTACTATAGTATACTTGATTTTAATTTTACATAATATAACCGATATATGTGGAAGGAAATTGAGGATGTCTGTCCACTGGAGTTAATAAAATTAATCTATGCGCAATGCTATTCCATAAAGCATCTTTCAAATATTACCATTTCTATAGGCAACCAACATTGCAGAGTAATCACAATCTAATGTTGGTTGTCTACGTAACTACATGAACACTATATACTTATATATGAGGGGATGATGATGATGATTAAAAATGAATTTTGTAAAACTTGAACACCGAAGTGTAATAAAAATGCTTCACGCAAGAAGGGACCCGACCAAAAACTATCTAGAACTAGGACTAGGAAGATAGTTGTCTACGGAGAAGAAGATCCGTCTTATTACAAGTTAAAATTTTGGTATAAATAATTTCGTTGGGGACGGGCATTCATTGAAGATGATTCAATATTGGAAAGACCGCCAGATGCTACTAATGAAGAAATGTACCAGACAGTTGAGGCTGTGGTGTGGAGTATCGACGTTTAAAAGTTGCAACTGTATCTTCAGAATTAGCTATATCTGAGGAAAACGTCATTACCATTTTACACGAGCCAAAGCTTCTGAACAAAAATTGCATCGCAACCAATTTTCCACCAACATTTGTCCACTTTAGAGAAGTATTCAGAGTTTCTATCACGAATTGTGACTGGTGGCGAAACTTGGGTTCATTACTGAGATTCCGAGACGAAACAAGAATGTATGCAATGGATAAGGGTTCTTCGCCTCCCAAGAAATGCTGAACCCAACCTTTTGCTGGGAAGTTAATGGCCACAATTGTCTGGGACATGGAGGGAATATTGTTGATCAAATATATACCAAGAGGGACTACACTTACTGGAGAAACTTATGTCAATACTCTCAAAATCCAAGAAACGTCATTTGTGACGAACGTGAACATTTTCATCAGAAAAGCATCTTGCTTTAGCATGACAATGCGCGAGTCCACAAAGCTCGAAAGATCGTGTCTGTTTTAGAGGAATCTAGGTGTCAGGTGATTGATCACTAACTTTACAGAGATATTTAAGAGAACGAAGATTTTAGTCAGATAACGAAGTGAAACAGGCCGTCGATGACTAGTTCGCTAGTCAGCTAAAGAATTCTCTTCTAAAGGTATATAGTTTATACCTTTAGAAGAGAATTCTTTGGAAGTTAGTTATAGTATAAACTAACTTCCAGACAGATGGCGTAAGTGCGTTGACATAGATGGATGTAAAATTTAAAAAGTATTAACATTTTTGTGTCTTTTGTTTCATGGCTAGATAGATAAGTTTTTGAGTTCCCCTGGAGTATATATTATTTCCAGTTACTTGACATATTTGATGTTATAAAGGCACCATGCAATTTTACCAAGTATTTCAGGGCCACACTGTATATTATTTTGTTATATTACGTGTACATAAAAAGTTACAAAATCATTGTTTCAGGCTTTAACGAAGGATTCAGTAACGGTGACAGTAGATGCAGTTGTGTACTACAGAATAGATGATCCGTTAAGTGCCATTGTGAAAGTAACAAATTATACGTAAGATACTTTGTCTTGTACAAAAATGTTCGCGTAGGTAATCAATTTCAGCCTGTTAGTATTGTTACTATTTTATGGGATTCCCGCAAGAAAAGTAAGACTATCCTAGGAATTTCATTTAATTAGTACACGTTTTACGTCCTAGAGGGTCGTATAAGAATTTCCGATACATAAATTAATTTTTGATATTACATGAAATAATGAGTGCTAGATTTATAGATCTGCAGTCTTCATTTACCACCTCTTTTTTTTTAGACGAATTATCTATTAATTAACTACAACGAACTGATACGGCAACCGGGACCGACGGTTTAATGTGCACAGTCACTTCATAAATGCCACAATGTTACTCCATCCGAGTGTTAACCAGCGCGCATAATTTTATCCTCTGAATAGTGTTTCACTAGTATTCATTTGCAACGTCATTCCTCAGGGCTTTATAACAATATTGTTCATCTTTGATTAGATTATAATTTGTAAAACTACCGACTTTAGTACCGGCTCTCGATGATAATGTACTCTTCAAATGTCTAATGAAAGCCAAAAATGTTATGTTCGAAAACCGACCTCGATTGGATTACGGTTTTGATCGTTCTGTATGTAGTGTACTGAAAATGTCTTCTTTTTTTTTAACACAGCAACTATCACGTCATGTCCTGTTATTAAAAACGTTTTAGAACAGTTGATGTATTCATATTCTTGTTGTATATCATATAAGAGCAGTGCTCAATGTTAATATTATTATGAACTGTTTACCCCAAATCAAAAATATATATAGGGTGATATTGAATATGTTGGTACAGCTATCAACAACTTTGAGTCAAGGAACATGTATGTAAATTTACAATACAACATGTTCTGCTTTGATTTGCAAATGACAGTATTTACTTAATTATATAGAGCTACAATGTATCACAGATTTGATCTTATATGCTCCAATCAGTCTCAGTACTAGAAACGACATCTGTGCCACAAACAGTATAATTATGTGCCACAAACGACATATGTGCTACACACGGCGTACGTTCCACAAACGGCATTCGTACCGCAAACGGCATACATGTCACAAACGGCATTCGTACCGCAAACGTCATACGTGCCACAAACGAGATGCGTGCCACAAGCGGCATATGTGCTTCAAACGGCGTACGGTCCACAAACAGTATTCGTACCGAAAACGGCATACGTGCCACAAACTAGATACGCGCCACAAACGACATACATGCTACAAACAGCGTACGGTCCCCAAACGGCATTCGTACCGCAAAAGGCATACGTGCTACAAACGGCGTACGTTCTACAAACGGCATTCGCACCCGAAACGGTATATGTGCCACAAACGAGATACGTGCCACAAACGACGTACGTGCTACAAGCGGCGAACGTTCTACAAACGGCATTCGTACCGCAAACGGCATACGTTCCACAAACGAGATACGTGCGACAAACGACGTACGTGCTACAAACGGCTTACGTTCCACCAACGGCAGTCGTCCCGCAAACGGCATACACGCCAAAAACGGGCTACGTGCCACAAACCGCATATGTGCTACAAACGGCGTACGTTCTACAAACGACATTCGTACCACAAATGCGTAATTGCCACAAACGAGATACGTGCCACAAACGATGTACGTACCACAAACGGCGTACGTTCCACTAACGGCATTCGTACCGCAAACGGCATCCATGCCACAAATGAGATACGTGCCATAAACGACGTACGCTTTACACACATCATTCGTACCGCAAACGGCATACGTGCCACAAACGAGATACGTGCCGCAAACTGCATACGTGCTACAAACGACGTACGTTCCACAAACGGCATTTGTGCTGCAAACGACATACGTGCCACAAATAAGATACGTGCCACAAACGGCATATGTGCTACAAACGGCGTATGTTCCACAAACGGCGTTCGTACCACAAACGGCATAGGTGCCACAAATGAGATACGTGCTACAAACAACGTACGTACTACAAGCGGCGTACGTTCCACAAACGACATACGTACCACAAACGGCATCCATGCCACAAATGAGATACGTGCCACAAACGACGTACATGCTACAAACGGCGTACGTCCCACACACGTCATACGTGCCAGAAACGAGATACGTGGTACAATCGGCATTTTACAATATCACTGGGCAAAAGTCTTACAAAAACAATATCTTCTACAAATCGGGTCTATTCTAGAGTGGTACAAGCTACATGAGGTCTTGTAGAAATAGCAGCTGGTCTAAGAAATTGTGGCAAATATTTTGGTTTTACATAGTCACGGTATACGTGTCATAAACGAGTTGTGTGCCCCAAACGACGTACGTTCCGCACACGGCAATCGTACCGCAAACAGCATACGTTCCCAAACGAGATACGTGCGACAAACGACGTACGTGCTACAAACGGCGCACGTTCCACAAACGGCATCCGTACCGCAAACGGCGTACGTGCCACAAACTAGATACGTGCCACAAACTTTATATGTGCTAAAGCGACATACGTTCCACAAATGGCATTCGTACCACAAACAGCATATGTGTCACAAACGAAATACGTGCCACAATCGGTATATGTGCTACAAAAGGCGTACGTTCCACAAACGGCATTCGTACCACAAGCAGCATACGTGCAACAAACGAGATACGTGCCACAAACGACGTAGGTGCTACAAACGGCGTACGTTCCACAAACGGCATTCGTACCGCAAACGGCATCCATGCCACGAATGATATACGTGTTACAAACGACGTACGTGCTACACACGGTATACGTGCCACAAACGGCATTATGCAATATCACTGGGCAGAAGCCCTACAAAAACAATGTGTTCTATAAATCGGGTCTATTCTAGAGCGGTACAAGCTACATGAGTTCTTGTAGAAATAACAGCTGGTCTAAAAAATTGTGGCAGATATTATGGTTTTACGGAATTTACCATATATGTAAAAAACAGGACGGATAAGACTCCTTCATGAAAGATTTATCGAAACGCTTATTTTAGAATATTGTAAAGCTACAGCGTCGGTTCGCGTTACCCGATAGTGTTCCTATTATTGAAGATAAACGGCGATTCCCCAGATAAAAACATTACCCTCAATAGACCAGCATTATTAACATTTGTCGTGAAATTAGTTACATTACGTGATAGATTATCAAATTCGTAATTTGTATGAAAAGACTTAATTTTTTGTTTGGTTAGTCGTCATGCGCCATAACGAAGGTTGTTACTTCAGATAGTCTGCGAATTGACTTATTAGAGCCTTGCATTCGGTCTCCAACTTTTTCAGCGCTTTGTTCAGTTCTAACAGATTTTCTACAACCTCATGTTTCCGTGTTACACTGCTGGTTTTCAAATGTTGAACTTTGCGAAACATGTACATCAGTTTTCTGAAGATAAGCTTATACAGCAGGGATGTATGATTTCATTGGTATGAACCTAAGCCTATAGACGTTTTGTTGCTATTAGATTATCTTTAAGAAGAATATTATATAGTTTGTACATACCAAGGTTCACTATGCTCTGAAGCGTTTTAAACCGGAATCTTTGAATTTGGTTTAAATTGAAATGCTAGATCATCCCCAATGTTCTAGACCATACAACCATATCGGGTTTATTACTGCTTTATGAAAGAGTATCTCGGTCTCTGCTATAAGGGATGATTTTCTTCCTAACAACCAATACATTTTTGACTTTAAAATCCAGTTTTTTCCTCTTTCTAATTATTTATATATATATGTCTTTTATTTCAATTTGCGGTCCATATATATTCCAGGATATTTAACTATTTTGCTAGTGGTATTGACAAATTTAAATTTAAACTGTAGAATAATAAAATCGTCCCAACATAAAGGTTGCTTACCTTGGAAATATCTTGTCTGGTACATATGTGTTAAATACTAGAATCTATATAAATAATAATGTGGCAACAACTTTTGAAGTAGGATTTTACGCCATATCTTATCACAGGCTTGGCTTATGCCAAGCAAAACTACAGTAGTGAATTATTCGAGTTCCAGCGGTTGGTATATATTACTTATATTATAACTAATACGGTGATACTATTCCATTGTGCTGTGATACAGATTTGATTCCAGATTGAAAGTTAGGGAGCCAATCATCTTATATATCAGCATCATTAACTCTTCTAAATACCAATTATTGCAAAAACATAGACATAGTTGGTAGGATAATATTTAATGGGGCGGTTTTCTTAGTTTTTATGTTAACACTGCTTGAGCAAACTTAGACTGGGTTAGCCAGTATGTGAATCATATTGTTGAGTTAAATATGTTTGCTCGGAGTTTTACCTGTTTCCTCAAGTTCTTCGTTCGCTTTTATGTTAACATTGTTCTCTACTAAATTTTTAGGTATATCCCAATTTAATTTCTTATTTTAGTGTTTTGGTTTTGGTGCCTTTTTATTATGGTCCCTGTAACAGCTGTATGATTACAAGGGCAACCAAAACTAGATTTAACCTGAAAATAGCTTGTCTTACTATTACCAACAAAGAAATCTAAAAAGCCAGTGTTCTCTACAAAACCTGTTTAGTTCTTGTTTCTAATAACAGAAGTGGTTTAAAAATCCACAGATATCCATTTATACATAATGTTTGATCATATTCACATATAACAGTTGGAATGTCTGTCTGGGATATTATTCTACAGGACGAGAAATTTTATTCAACAAATTATGATTGTTCATGAATAGTAGTTGAGGATTAATCTGTTTTAGTAATTCCACGCGTTTATTGGCAATGACAACTCTGAGAAACATCTTGGGAACAAGAAGCCTTGCAGAAATATTATCAGACAGGGAAGCCATATCACATTCAATGCAGACTACATTGGATGTTGCTACTGATCCTTGGGGAGTCAAGGTGGAAAGAGTAGAAATGTAAGAAAGCTATTTATATAAATGTTCGTGATACACCGGTAAAGTAATTCCATTATTGGAGAAATGTTGAATATGGATCTTAACAAACGTATACTTCTATTTTAAACAGAAAAGATGTAAGCTTACCTCATCAACTACAACGTGCCATGGCTGCTGAAGCAGAAGCTTCGCGAGAGGCGAGAGCTAAAGTTATTGCTGCAGAAGGAGAAATGAAAGCATCTAGAGCTTTAAAAGAAGCTGCAGATGTAATCAGTGAAAGCCCCGGAGCTTTACAGGTAAGAATTTGTGACAAGCAAACTTCGAAAAAGGAATAATTCTGATACACAGTCAGCCAGCCAGAACTCCACCAGCTTGAATAACTTTGCAATAGTCTCGCCAATTGTATTTGGTTTTTTAAATGAATGAGTTCTACCGTATATTATTGTTTAGAATTAATTTTTGGAAAACTGTTAATACTAATACACATTTAATTTTTAGTTACGTTATCTGCAAACCCTCAGTACTGTATCAGCAGAGAAAAACTCTACCATTATATTCCCACTTCCAATTGATATTCTGACAGCATTTATGCCAAAAAACAAATCGTAAAGGATACCAACAAAATTAGCAAAATGTTGTACACCTAAAGAGCCTTATTTACAATGTGATCCCAAAACAATTGTATTACATTATCCATTGCAAAAAAATAGCTTAATTTATAATTACCGTTTTTAACCCATTGACAAGGTCAGTTTCCAATCACATCTTTGACAATTTATTATTGTAATTTTTTAATCACATCCGTTCAGTTGAGTAATTTATATAACTGGAAGGAGATGATTTTATACATTTCATGTGTTTGTTGACTGCATAATTTATGCGTTTTTTTATAATATAAGCATCACCTGTTATGTAGTAGATAATGAATATGTACTTACATTTAACCAAGCGTTTACGTTTGATGTGTTAATTTTTTATTAATTGTAATTTAAGGAGAAAAATCCACTGATACGCATGCAATATTTTGTATTTCTAATAAAAATAAATTTGTATTATTTAGTCTTCCTAAAAGTTTGGAAAATCTGATAATTGATTTCTTTAAAAGGGGTTAAAGTAACATTATACCCTCGCCCGTGTACAAAGACTAGCTTGTCTGGGCATCACGGGCGCAATGCGAACAACCCCGACAGCGGCCATGGAAGTGCTGATGGGACTCGCGCCCCTTCACCTTGTGATTGAGGCGGAAGCTCGAGCGGCAACGCATAGGCTGATGTGTACGGGGCAATGGAAACCAACTCAGGAAAATGTGGGACATGCCAGAGTTGCCTCCAAGTTGAAGGCGACCACTCCCGTTTCTTCAATGGGAAGTGATGGCATGACCCCCTATTTCTCCTTTAGTATACCCTACAAGGTTCACATCCCTCTCCGGGATGAATGGTTCTCGGACGATCGGCCCTTTCTTAAACCCGGCGGCCTAGTTTGGTACACAGACGGGTCACGGAATAGGAAAGGCGCCGGCGCCGGTGTATATGGGGACAAACCCAGGGTCAAACTCAAATTTGCCCTAGGAAAATATCCTACGGTCTTCCAGGCAGAAATCTTCGCGATTACTGCCTGTGCGAACGAAAACCTCAACAAACATCATAGAGGTAAATATATCTACATTTGCTCAGACAGTCAAGCGGCCATTAAGGCCCTAACATCTCCCAAGATAGGGTCTAGGCTTGTCGAAGA
>JABXWE010008056.1:0-54848 GCA_014611495.1 Limonius californicus
TATTTAAAATAGACGTGTGTATGTTAAAAGTAGAAATTTCTATTTTTATATTAGATGTTAGTAGTTTTTAAATAATATCATTTATCAAAGTTGAACCTTTACTTATAATTTGCGAAAGGAAATGGTTGGTACTGGTAAAGTAGACGTTTTTATTTTATTGGAAGAAGTATTTGAATTAATCGAAAATTTTGAATGGTAGGACTCGATTTATTTAAAATAGACGTGTGTATGTTAAAAGTAGAAATTTCTACTTTTAAATTTGATGTTAATAGTTTCTTAGTAGAAGATGTACCCTTGAAAAATATTCCTAGTTACACGCTGCAAATTTCGATGTTGATACTGATATTTTAGTAGTTTCTGCTTCTTAAGGATATCTATATTTTTGAATACTTAGCAGAAATTGCTTCTACTTCTAAATTGGAAATAAGTAACTTCATGCTAGAAGACCCAACTTTGAATATAGATATTATTCACTTGAAAGTGAAGTATACAATATTAACTCAACAGTTTGATAGGATATGAATTTAGAACACGTCAATTTTATTTTTAAGAAATTGAGACTTACAAGAAATTGTGTGATCTGCAAACACAGAGTTGATTTTCTTTAAAGTGATCTAAGGGTTTCCACAATGTTTTGATATTGTATATGTATATGTATTGGAGTAGTAATTAGGAAAGTTTGACTGTATGAAAAGCTTCAAATTTGCCTAGGCTCTATAATTGAAGACCATGAAAATGTTACATTCGGCGGGGGATTTTTGTATAAATATTTTTTTGCAAAATTTAACGTCTTGGATATAATTTCTTGAACTTGACGATCAGCATCTACATTTATAGTCTTTTAACCTTATCCTCGGGTTTTCGTAGAAGGAACTAAAAAATCCATTAAAAATAATGGATTTGTTTAAACAATTTATATGTCAATTCCAAAAGCTACACGAGTTTCACATTTGTTGTGTGAATTAAAACGTTTTCCAGCGGAATATTGTTGGACATTTGTAATTTTTTGTAGATGATCTGTCAATTTCCATTTACGAACGCCCAACAAATCATAGGTTTACTGAACATGCACATCTATAGTACATTATTGAAACGAAACCTAGGAACCGGAGTTTCGATTAGAACGGCGCTGTCAATTTAAATTCCGACGCCCACACGTCCGGTATGGATAACAAGTAAGTGTGAAAGCTAATATTGAATTAAAGCGCCCCATGTAGTGCTCCGTCATAATTTATTCATATTATCCAATATAAAAACTGTCCATACAGAATTCGTCTAACTTGCGGTGGATCGTGTTACGTTTTCGAACAGGTCCTCAATCATTTAAATTTCGTTTCGGGTTCGTGTTGCTCACGTAACGGATATTGAAAAATTGTTAGCACGGCCGTCCATTTGAGTAAAAGAGTGGCCGTGGCGAGAGTTTCGTTCGAGAAAAGCTCTCTACCTGTACATGAAACACGGTCCGGTTCAGAATATGAATAAAAAGTCGCCATCGATCATCCCGTTTAGGGTGAAATATTAAAATCCTGACATACCTATCTGCCCGGGGCGTACACAAAACTTTTGGGAATTTGTGTGTTCTTCTGCGTTGTGTTTGGATATCTGGCAGCTCCCTCTTGCAAATTTAAACCAAGAGTATCCCAAATTGTTTGTTTAGCACCGGAAAAGGCTCTTCTTGTGCGACTCCGCGCCGTCTCTCCATCTTTTTAGATGGGATGCACAATTGTTCAGTTACAGTCAAAGGTTCTTCGTTCAAGTTTAATTAAAGTAAGTGCTTTTTAGTGCACTCGGAAAACTCTTCGCGCTTTGTACTTTCATTATAATTGAGGGAAAAAACGCGAAATCGCGTTGTACTTCTCCCGCATTGAACTCTTTTAACTACGGAACTGGTACAGATTAGATTTTTCCTTTGTTTCCTCTTTAGATGTACACTTACAAACAACACGGCTTACCTCTTTTTGCCCCTTTTAACACATTGTGTAGATCAAGATTTGAAAAGTTCTGAAATTGGCTACCTTATTTTTCCGCTGATGAAAATAGAGATGAAATACAAAGCAGTAGTTTTGTTGCTTGAATTAGTTTAACACACATTATAAAACTTGAGTTTTCTAGGGAAATTTCATCCAATTTGATTTTTCCGTTTCTAGAATCTGTTTAATTTGCCATATATTATTAATATCTATCTAAGGGGTTAAGAATTTACTTTAATAAATTCTGTTTAGCTTTTTAAGAATGTTTAATGGAGCTTTTAAATTTTAGCTTTGGGGTTTAAATTGAAGAACTCGTAAAAATACAGAAGTTGAAGTCTTTAAAAACCTATTGTTTAAATTTGACTAAAATTTTGTATTTTACATACATCGGTTAGACCTCCACGCTGAAGTTGTGGGGTTCAATTCCCAGTACCGGTATATTCGATTCTTAACGGCTGCTCTCCATCGCAGAACATCAGCAACCCAGCGCCTGTGGCTTGTAAACGTTTTTTTTTTGGAGTAGGAATGTTTACACTTTCAGTGGTTGGAAGCCCACGTTGAGCTATAGGTCCTCTATGTCTGTGTCATGTTAAACGCACAAAATGTACATATGTTAGAAGGTCGCTATGTCTCGAAAGAAATAAATGGTAAATTGTTTTTTACTATTCCCGCTGAAATAATTCTAAATTAAAGCGCTATAAATATCTGTGGAATATTATTATGTAATTGTAAGGTATTCTGCGTAGTTAGCGTTTTTCTGGAGTAGAAGTGTTTACACTTTCAGTGTTTGTAAGTTGTAGGTCCTCTTATGTCCGTGACACGTTAAACTTACAACACAGGCATATGATAGAAGGTCGCTACGTCTTGTAAGAAATAAATGCTAAGTGGTAAATTGCAATTTACTATTTACGCTGAAATGATTCTAAATTAAAGCGCTGTAAGTATCTCTGGAATATTTTTATGTAATTCGAAGGCATTCTGCCTAATAAATATTTTTCTGGAATAGAAGTGTTTACACTTTCAATGTTTGTAAGCTGTAGGTCCTCTATGTCTGTGACATGTTAAACGCACAACACATACATATGTTAGAAGATCGCTATGTCCCGTAAGAAATAAATGGGCAATTGTTTTTTACTATTTCCGCTGAAATAATTCTAAATGAAAATGCTATAAATATCTCCGGGATATTTTTATGTAATTGCAAGGTATTCTGTTAATAAATATTTTTCTGCGACAGAACTATTTACACTTTTAGTGGTCGGGAGCCCACGTTAAGCTGTAGGTCCTGTATGTCTATGTCGCTTTAAACGCACAACACAGGTATCGGATAGAAGGTCGCTACGTCTCGTAAGAAATAAATGCTAAATGGTTAATTTTATAACTATTTTGCTGAAATAATTCTAAATTAAAAGGCTATAAATATCTCTGGAATATTTTTATGTAATTCTAGGGTATGCTGCGTAGTAAATATTTTTCTGGAATAGAAGTGTTTACACTTTCAGCGTTTGTAAGCTGTAGGTCCTCTATGTCCGTGACACTTTAAACGTACAACACAGGTATAGGTATGATAGAAGTTCGCTACGTCTTGTAAGAAATAAATATTATATGGTAAATTGTTATTTACTGTTTACGCTGAAATTATTCTAAATTAAAACGCTATAAATATCTCTGGAATATTTTTATGTAATTCGAATGCATTCTGCCTAGTAAATATTTTTCAGGAATGTTGTTTACACTTTCAATGTTTATAAGCTGTAGGTCATCTATATTTGTGACGCATTAAACGAACAACACAGGCATATGCTAGAAGGTCGCTATGTCTCGTAAGAAATAAAAGTTAAATGGTAAATGGTTTTTTGCTATTTACCCCGAAATACTTCTAAATTAAAGCGCTATAAATATCTCTGTAATATTTTTATGTAATTCTAAGATATTCTGCCTAGTAAATATTTTTCTGGAGCAGAAGTGTTTACACTTTCTGTAGTTCGGATTCCACGTTAAGTTGTAGGTCCTCTATGTCCTGTGACACGTTAAACGTGCAACAGAGGCATATGATCGGAGGTCGCTAGGTCTCGTAATAAATAAATGCTAAATGGAAATTTTGTTACTATTTTGCTGGAAAAATTCTAAATTAAAGCGCTGTGTATATCTCTGGAATATTTTTATATACCTAACTCTAAGATATTCTGCCTAGTAAATATTCTTCTGGAGCAGAAGTGTTTACACTTTCTGTGGTCCGGAGCCCACGTTAAGCTGTAGGTCTTCTATGTCCGTGACACGTTAAACGCACAACACAGGTATCGGATAGAAGGTCGCTACGTCTCGTAATAAATAAATGCTAAATGGTAAATTGTTTTTTAATAATTACGCTGAAATAAGTCTAAATTATAGCGCTATAAATATCTCTAGAATATTTTTATGTAATTGTAAGAACAAATTCTACCATTGCTAGATGCGAAATTTATATATCAATACATTACATTTGCATTTTAATGATATTTTAAATATCTGTGTAAATATTTTAAGAATATTTTTAAATAAACGCTATATCAAGCATATTTTTAAATTTTTGTCTATATGTTAGGCAGATAGAAGTCTGCTAGAGATTTTTGTAATGAATTAAAAATATCTTTTAAATAATGTGGTTTTATAGCTTTATTTTGGTGAAAATATCTGTCGAAATGGTGCGGCTTAGAACAAAACATACGTAATAAAGACAAGATTTGTAGCAGAAATTTAAACTGAAACGTCTAGAATTAATGTTCTACATTGGGGGCTCGTGTTAAATAAAATCTATGAAGATATTTTTAAATAATTATAAATATCGTAGAAATATTTTTAAATAACTGAAAATGATTAGCACGGGTTTATTCTGAAATATTTGCGAATGTCTTAAGCAGATGCAAGTCTCTCAGAGATATTTAAAATGAATTAAAAATATCTAGGGATATTTTTTAAGTCAGTATGTGGTTTTACTAGGTAGAAATTGATTGACAAAATGGCACTGCAAAAAACTTTTGCATATAAAAAATACTTTGCTTGTGTAAAACCTAATACAGACGTGTATAAACGAGACAATTTTCTGCTGTTATAGTTAATTCGTTTCTAAATATTGTACCTATAGATATTTTTTACCAGTAGGTGAATCTGCAACATAATGTAGGTCTAATAATAATTGTTGATATTTGTATATGATGAAGAAGTATTTCTATTTTAAGGAAGACAAGACTTGTAGCATATACAGGGTGTATTACAAATACTTACAAATATTTAAAGCAGTAATAGATTGGCTTAAATAGAATTCAATGGTACTATTCATTTTTTACAAATTATTGTTTATTTTTTTGAATTAAAAAATTAAATAAAATTTTGTTAGAGAACCGCTGATAATACATAGAAAATGCATTTAAGCTGTAGAAGGTTATTACCTAATTGTAAAGTAAATCCAAAGTGGCAAACACGTAAAAACTTGTCTGGCTTGTGACAACAACAACAGACCGAATAGAAATTACTGACCTACCTAATAGTATTGGTTTGTGGCAGGTGACAAGAATTTTTTTTGCACTTCTATCTTACTGTCCTTTGTAACATGTCTTTGAACTCAAATTTTTGTTCTGCGGTACTCAAACAATTTCGGGTCAAATTTTCAGTTATTATTTTCTCTTGTCTTAAGGGTCCCGTTGCCAAAGAAATGTTTTTTCTAGTTTGTATATATTGTAATCTACCATCGGATTTAATATTTGTACCTATTTCTGATACACCCTCTGTTTAAACTGAAAAGTTTAGAAATATGTTTTACATATACAAATATGGCAGATTCTGACTTAGGCAGCGGAAAGTCTCTCTTAAAAATATATACGAATTTTTTTAGGTCAATTTATGATTTGACTTTATCAAAATGGCTAAGAAATGCTTCACAAAGTCCTGTATTTGAAAACAAAACATGATATTGTAATTAATTCGATTCGAAATATCCTAGATATATTTTCCATAGTATAATACGATCAACTTAATGTATTTTTTACCTGTAAAAACTTCTTAAGGAGAATTTAGAACGCCGCATATTTCTGATAATATTTTCAATAATAATCACAAATATTAATATTATTGAGAAAGATAATATTTTGGAGAATATCTTTCAACATCATCATCATCATCATCTGGAGAATATCTTTAAATTGAAAAATACAGATATAGTGATTTAGGCAAGAAATACTACAGATACTGTTAAATAATATGATATTGATAGTTATTTAATTTATTTTCTAATATCTAAAAAATTTTAAAAAGGAATAATATGGAAAGAATGCAGAAACGTTTTTAGTAACTAACATGATTATATTTTCAAATATCATCGCTAGATGAAGGTTTATCTCAGATATTTATGATAAATTAAAAATTTCAGAATTAATTTTTAATCATGCTAATTTATAAGTAGATTTTTATCAAAAACGGCTTTGTTAAAATTGCTGTGCGTCTACGTATAATTATAATTTTTTGACCATGTAAACCCATATTCAGATTATTAATAAACAGATATTAATAAATATCGTCGTTGTTGTTGTTGTTGAAAATCATGTTATTATTATTATTTATTATGTATATCTCTTCGTTTTGGGCTTTGTTATACATGCGAAAATGGTTTCTAGAATAATTTAGCAATGCATTTGCAATTTTGCTTGATATATTGAAATTGAGTTTGTATTCTAGGTTGTTTAACTAGTTACGAAGTTTTTATATCTAGTGGTTCTGCTACATTTTAATGACTGAATATTTATTTCGCTTATTCTAATAATTATGTTGTAGCTAGTTAAATAAAAATTCCAGTTGCAGTTCATTTATATTTAGTAAAAAGTCACGCAAACAGTAGTTCCTCTTGGTTGTTTTTAAAAGTACTTGTTATTGTTAACGTATGCACCGATACAAAAATAAAATACACCATTTAATTACAAGTTATTATGCATAAATTTGAGGTCTTTTCTTATTTTTCAAGGAAGGTGGTCTAACACTCGGCTTAAATAATACGCGATCAGACAAGGAAAGTCGAGCGGAAATTACAAGAGCACGTGGAAAGAGAGGACGTGAGGGGCCAGCGATGTTTATTAGATGAGGATAGGACAGTTGTAATTATGCGCGATTAGAGGAGGATAACACGTGAGGAAATGACCGTTGTAGAAGACGTTCCCACCGACGGACTCGTCGGCGTGAAACCCTGCAGCTAAAGTGGGGACAGTGGCGTAGATCCTGTTGGCCCCCCTGCGAGAGGGCGGGGCCCCTTCCTATGAATATTAATACCCAAACAGTTTGTTTATAAAATTGTGAACGGATGCGGAACAAATTATAACCATTAAACTCTTCCACCTGACAGCCATTTTGGATCTCGGATTGTGGATTTTTATACGAATTATAACAATTACCGAACAAGAATGGCGTGAACTTTTTAATTCAAGAAATTGCTTTAAGTTTGCGGAACAAATTGCGTGTTGTGCGCAATGCGAAACGAAAACGATTCGATTCCATGAACGTCCAATTTGTTATCGATTCCGAAACGCATACATACATACGTAATAAGTTATTATTGCGTGAAATATGATTTCACTCATACGTGCCCTCTGTGCGTTGCTACTCGGACTCGTTTTCTCCCTGCGAAAAATCGTTTCTTTGTTTGAATTTCAATTGAATCGATTATTAAACGCGACTTCAAGAACGCTTATGAATCGACCGGAGCTTCATTGCGACTGAAAATTCCGTTGAAGCGTTTAAAATTGTTTTTGTTTACTCCCGGTAATTCCTCTGAAGCGCGAAAAGCAAGTACAAATACCTGGAGATATTATTCTTAGCGTTATTTTCGAGAACAAAGAAGAAAATGATAATAACGATATCCTCCTCACCTTAAACCTCGTCACTTTCTCCACTTTGTCAAGGCGGTGAATCAACATCTCGTGTTATTTTAGGCGTCAGTAAATAGAGATTATTGAAGCTGATACGGATGCTGTACGTGTTCAAGATCCTTCCCGGTGTTGTAGCTGGTCGAAGGTCTTGTTTATTCAGGTTGGCCGAGATGTGATACCTTCGATATCACATGACACTTCTCACCGATCGGAATTTGAGCCTTTTGTGCGCACGGGGGTTGTCTATTACGGCTAAAAACGGATACTCGTGGAATTTTTTTCGGGTCCTGCTGCTGCAGAAGAGAGGGTGGAATGTTAGCCGAAGGAAGTAACGACGTTTTTAGCTGCGCTAATGAATACCAGAGAGCAAAAAAGTGACAGTTACGTTTGTTAGGCACTAACGACGTTCACAATTCGAAAATAATAATGTAGCGTGTCATATTAGGATATTAAGGTAATTGGAATTTAATAAAAGGGTACGGATGTCGTGCACCTCATTATTCTATTTCTTTGGTCTTTTTGTTTTTGTTTGTCAGAAAGTTGTGGGGTTAATAGAGAAATAAAATTCAAATTAAACGCTTGTATACGACCTCAGGTTTTATTGCTACAAAGAAACAGAACATGTTGATTTTACGGTGCGCAATGTAAAGTTTATCAGATTTGAGCAATATTCAAAAAAACTATTTTTTGATGCCTCTAAAAATTTTGATTACATTTTGCGGCGTGGTAGAGGTGTTAAACATGTACCAAATTATGTTGTACTTATGACAGAGGTTTGTTTTTGAGAGCTCTTCAGAATTTTTTAAATCTCTATTATAAAGCCCTTTTACTCAAAAACCTTAAACCCAATTGATATAAACCTTCAACCAACATGTGTTAAATCTGATGTCAATCAATTTAACTTTCAATACTACAATTATGAAGTTAAGGTTTATTAAACCTATGATCCGTGTATTTTTAACCAGGGACATCGCTAGCACAACCTGAAGGTGGCACTTTGCAAGGGCGGAACTTTGCAACGCGGAACTTTGCAACGCGGAACTTTGCAACGCGGAACATTGCAACGCGGAACATTGCAAGGGCGGAACTTCCCACGGACGGAACTTTCCACGGACGGAACTTTGCAAGGGCGGAATTTTACAAAGGTAGCACTTTATAGGTAAAGGTAGCACTTTTCAAGGGCGAAACTTTGCAAAAGCAGCACTTTGTAAGGGCGGAACCTTGCAAAAGCAGCACTTTGCAAGGGCGGAACCTTGCAAAATCAGCACTTTGCCAGAGCGGAGCTTTGCAAGGGCAGCACTTTGCAAGGGCGGAGCTTTGCAAGGACGGAGCTTTGCAAGGACGGACCTTTGCAAAGGCAGCTCTTTGCAAGGGCGGAACTTTGCAAAAGCAGCACGTTGTAAGGGCGGAACCTTGCAAAAGCAGCACTTTGCAAGGGCGGAACCTTGCAAAATCAGCACTTTGCAAGGGCGGAGCTTTGCAAAGGCAGCACTTTGCAAGGGCGGAGCTTTGCAAAAGCAGCACTTTGTAAGGGCGGAGCTTTGCAAGAACGGAGCTTTGCAAGGACGGAACTTTGCAAAGGCAGCACTTTGCAAGGGCGGAACTTTGCAAAAGCAGCACGTTGTAAGGGCGGAACCTTGCAAAAGCAGCACTTTGCAAGGGCGGAACCTTCCAAAATCAGCACTTTGCAAGGGCGGAGCTTTGCAAAGGCAGCACTTTGCAAAGGCAGCACTTTGCAAGGGCGGAGCTTTGCAAAAGCAGCACTTTGTAAGGGCGGAGCTTTGCAAGGACGGAGCTTTGCAAGGACGGAACTTTGCAAAGGCAGCACTTTGTAAAGGCAGCACTTTGCAAGGGCGGAACTTTGCAAAAGCAGCACTTTGTAAGGGCGGAACTTTGCAAGGACGGAACTTTGCAAAAGCAGAACTTTGCGAGGGCGGAATTTTACAAAAGCAGAACTTTGCGAACACAGAATTTTACAAAAACAGCACTTTGTAAGAGCGGAACTTTGCAAAGGACGGAACTTTAAAAGGCAGCACTTTGCCGAGGGAGCATTTTGCAAAGGTATTACTTTGCAAAGGTAGCATTTTGAAATGGCAGCACTTTGCAAGAGCGGAACTTTGCAAGAGCAGGACAATTACAATCGATCAGTAGTTAGTATAGTCGTCGGCTAAGGAGAGTGCTTGATCGAGGAACGCAGTTAATGTAGACCTTCCGAGAAAATTCGGCTACTTGATACGGAAATCACTCTGTTACTATTTTGAATAAAAACATATCTCCCGCTTTGAGAATACGCTGGACTAATTATAGCACGAAATAATTCAAAAGGGATAACAATAGCATGATTGGATGTGATTGATTGTTTTTATAATTGAATATACAGCTGGTGTGTTTAGGCTACTTTCTGGAGTTTCCAGACATGTTGCTATAACTGATAGCGATATATGTTAATAATATTGTATAAGCTGCAAATTCAAACTTAATCTCAGCTCTACGTATGTTACAAACAATACGAGTATCTGTTGCGAGCGCTGGAAAATATTTTTTCAAATTAAAGTTAAGATAAACTCTGTAAGGGCATCCATGACAGAAGAACGATTAGTAGGACTGGCAATGTTATCAATAGAACAAGTATTAGCACGAAATTTGAATTAGGAAGAAATAGTTACAGATTTTGCTTCGAAAAAATTAGAAAAAAATATAGAAACATATGAAATGTTTATCTTATTATTTTCTCACATTTAATGTAAAATTTGTTTAATACTGTGTGTTTAACACTTTATGCATTATGCATAATGATAACAATTGAAAGAGTTGGTAGATTGCTTTTTTTCGATTTTTACAATAAGGTACATGAAAATGTTTTGTTAGTCAGTAAATTTAGATGGCAACGCTGTGGCAATATTAAAAGGTTTGCCTGAGGGCGGCGCATACCCTTGCCGCGTTCCTGTTTATACCGCACGTACATGTTCCAATGTTGCCATACGTATTTGTGTTGACTGTTCTTAAATGGCTTTTATAAATTCAAGGAAGATTAAATTTTCCGGGCAAGATAGAAACGATAAAAATGCCCCAAATTATTTTTTCTTATGATGATAAAGATTCGCGGTTGAGAGCGTTTCGGATTTTTTGCAAAATCTTTATTTTCATGGCCCATTCGTCAAAAACCTTAAATCCACATAATATAAACCGTAAGGCAATGCGTGCTAAGTTGTATGAGAAGAAATTTAACTTTTACTGTCACATTTAAGACGATCCGGTTAATTAAATGATTTATTCGTAACTTGAACGTGCTTTTATCATACACCCGAATCAGGTTATCGATGTTCCAACAGCGTTGCCATACTTATTTGTGATAGTTCATGTTGTGGATTATGAATCCCATCTGAATTACATTTTAGTTCACGGTAGAAACGTTAAAGATAAATTACTTTTTTACTTATGACGAAGGTTAGTCGTTGAGATTGTTCAAAATTTTTGATAATGTCGTTTTTAATGATCCACTACTCAAAAACCTTAAATCTAATTGATATAATCTTAAAACAACGTGTGATAATTGTTTTTACAATAATTTTAACTTTTATTATCACTTTTCAGAAGATACGGTTAATTAAATGTTTGATTCATATTTAAAAAGATCGCAAAGGTGCCCTTACGTTACATCGTAAGTGCATGATCAATGTTCCAACAGGGTTGCCATACATATTTGTGTTGCCTGTTCATAAATGCTTTTTATCAAATTCTAGCCAATACCTAGCAAGCTATAATATCTTTACTATCATTGACAGACTTTTCCTCCCATTGCTGGTCATCGGCATCTTCTCTGCCACGTGTTTCTCCTCAGCGCTAAGGTAGAAACACGGGGGACCTACAGTTTAACGTCGAATCCGAACGACAGAAATTCCAAAGAAGAGTTTTAGCATGAAAGTGCTACGGTTGCAAGCCGGATTGGGAAATTGTTTGTGGTGGGTTGCAGACAAAATTTTTATAAATTTGCATAGCAATGCTTACGTTTGGAACTCAAGCCAGAATCGACATTTTACTCAGAAAGCGAGCGCTCTACCAACTGAGCTACGGCCACACATCTTGACTATACAACCATTAGTATTTCTTTTCAATATATGTCATACAGAGTGATTCGGAAGGAAAGCTCAATATTTGAAGACTATGTTTCGAAAATGGCCATAGAAATCAAATTGTATTTAAAGAAAACAATTCAGATGCAACCGTTACAACTTCTAAACCCTGTTTAAGTTTTATAAAATATTAAGGTATGCCATTTTGTGTGAATGTTCTGCTGCAGTATTTGTTCAACTGAAATAAATGGTCCGGCAATGCAATGTTAAATATAATAAAATCTTCAATTTTCTTATAACTTAATTGTTCTGTTTTTCTTATGTTACGAGTTGGAGGAAATTGATGTTACTACGGGAATTTGTCAGCAATGGAAAACCGCATTTTTCTGTTGTTGAACATATTGTTATGTAATCTTGGTATATCTGCTATCTTATCTTTAACTGATTGCCATAAGAATTTCTTGTAAGGTATTTTTCACCTGCTGCTTCCAACTTGCTTTTGGCTCTTATCTCAATTTCGTATCTTATATATTTTCCCATGCCCACAAAATTGACACATGAAGAATATGTTGAATGATGTGCGTTATGGGTACTTCTATGATAAAAAATTGCCAGTGTAGTGACAATAAACTAAAGTTAAGCGCTAAACTGTATAATCTATCGGCCTTAGTTTAGTGAAAATGTTCTTCTGTTACTAACAACCATCTTTGAAGCGCATAGTGCTGCAACCTCACTGTAAAGATTTATTTCATTTTCTTAAAATCAGAGCAATACTAACATATATTTACCAATTTGAGCTGTCTGTGATAATGAGCAACAACGAAGATATCACAGTTTACCTAAATTACTATTTCTGTCATACGAAAAACGTGATTGTATCAGTTAGCTTTAGGTTTGGTACGAGAAAGAAAGGAATATCATGAATTGTCTATGAAAAGGCTGTACAAGATATTGCGTTTTTAGTCTGAGTGAGGATTACCTGAAATTTAAAAAACAAACATTTACTTTTGATATTGTGTAAGGTCGCACAGAATTATCCAATTCGGTGATATCCATTAGGAACCTTCTTAACGAGGCGAAACAAACTTCAATAAATATTAAATTCCTGCGAGAGGCAGTAAGAAGGTAATACAAAAAAGGCCAAGAATTCTACTTAAAGGTAGAGGAAGAAAGATATAAAAACTAAACATCGTGAACTTCTGGTAATTAAAAAACATTTAGGCAATTTACACTGTTTATTGAATATAATTAATAGGATCCATTACTCCCAGTCGAGCATGTTATTAATCCAAACTTTGATTTTCTCCACCTCTAGGTGAAACAAGATATATTTAGATATATTTTCTGGGTACCGAAATGCTCAGCGAATCGTGGAAAATGCAGTTAAAACGATATCTCCTGCAGGAATAGAAAGAACACTTATTTTCTTTGTCTTCGTTTTATTGTAGTTTTTTTTTCTTAAATTCTTCTCCAAAATCTGTTTCTTCTTCTTTTATATCTGCATTTTCGCCAGATACGTCTTTCTGCACAGTTCCATATCTAATTTAAAATTTGTCTAACCATTTAGTACTTGCTTGAAAATTACTAGGTTGATTTAACTTTTCTCTCAATATAGAACCGAAAATGGGCAAATATTTATCCCGTACTAATTAACCCACTTTAGAACTGCTTTGTCAATGTTTTCGTAAATACAGGATTTAAAACGTTTTCTGTGTCATTGTCATGAAGATACATTCTGAACATATCGGTAAGGCCAGGGAAGTCGATTTGTCAATTATCCTGGATATTCTCCACCAGAAATTATAATATGTATCATTAACTTCTTACTAGAATGTCTGATGTTTGGAAGTAAGAATTGCTTTCTGGTCCTAATTTTTAAAAATTTCCAACTGTTGAATAGGTATCAGTGGATGGAGATGCTTCCACTTTGAGCTTCTGCCTCTGCTAAATGTTCAGTGTGTATGTTAAAACATCACAAACTGTAAATAGTTTGTAACAAGCTTAAGTGGCAAAGAAATATAATCCTTACATGTTCTATACGTGTGTTGTGACTTTATGAATTAATATAGTATTATTTCTTACAGAAAAGTATATTATCCCGAAGTAGCACAAATGGAGAAAACCCAAAATTGATATTATTTTAAGGAAGATCAAAAATATTTAATCAGAGCTCATGACATTTGATTATTTGACACTACATAGTTTTTCAACACTTCATACTTTTCTTATTGACTGCCAAAATTCCAAGAATTAATCTGAATTAGTATTTAACATTTCATAATTTAGCATGTTTTCTGTAAAAAGGGCACATACTGTTTAGAATTTTGTTTTTAACATTTGCCATCGTAAATGTTTCTAACAACAGCCACGAGTACTTGTTTTTCTGAAGTAGTATATAAGCGTTGGTCAAATCAGGGTAATCAAGATGTAAATGCTTTCCTCAGAGGGTATTGACTACGCTGAGTCTAGAATCACTTCTTAAAGTATAGATCGTGTTGTATGTTGTTCTAAAAAGAAAGATCAATACACACAATGTGATCTTTAATTTGCTACCGCATTTTGATGGAGTCGTATACAGTATTAATTTTCAGGTGTTTTCACATTTAAATTGAACCATTGTTGATTAGTTTTCATATTTGCTATTATAAGTTTAGTTACTTGGCGTGTTAATAATTTATCTATACAACAGTAGGTAACAAACCTGCCAATAAGCTTTGTGTATAGTTGTAAACATTCTCGCTGTAAAGTTTCTTATACACAAAATTTCCTAAAACAAACTCACGATGTGAAAATAAGCAAGTTGTTTTTGTCATTTAACATATTTACTCCTTTACATGTAATTTATGTGAGGATAAGAGGCAGCTTGTTAACATGTATAATTAATTGCGAGTGTCTGTGTGAATAAATTCGTGCCTGTCGCAATGAATGCCGAAAATTCATTAATGAGAATTCGTTTAACCACAAAGTCACAGTTTATTTTGTAACCACAAACGTCAAATTTATGTTTCTTCCAGGCGAGCGTTTTCGAATTAAAACATTTAAAATTAGCGTTGTTTGAATAGCATTTGAATATTTCGAAACACAATAAGCGGGTGTATTTATCTAACTCAATTTCCATTCGCACACGCTTCAAGTAGCAGCGACATTTACAAATCTCGCGTTCTAACAAGAAACAGTGTTAAACAACCTACATCTTTAACGTGTTCGATAGTAATTAATCTTTTTACGGCGTCAGCGACTACAATCGCACGAAAGAAAAAACACAAAGAACCACACGTATAATTTCTTTTCCTTCGCGCGTCGTCTCTTCTCGTTACATCTACAATTCATTTTAGTATTAGAAGCGGTAAGAATCGATTCTTTCTGTAATCAAGTTTGGTTTCTGCAGTTTTTACGTGACAGTCGCACACAACGAGGATCCCGTCGCGAAGTTTGCGTGGCGCTTACTGAATTTGCTCGAAATAAAACTTAAGGGGAAAACCTAATCGACGATCGAAGGGATGTACGCATTGTACCACCGCCGGTTCACTAAAAGTGTTATTAATTTTCGTGCGGCAATTAATCGACCTTCCGTGCTCTGTTCTACTCAATCTTTAAAAAATATGTTAAGTATCCTATGTCGATGTCAATTAAATTGCCTATAAAGCACCCTAAATGAAAACTAATTGCCCGAGCAAAAGGAAAGCGAGTAAGTTCGTGTCGGTAACGATCAACAACAACACCGTTACAATATGCAAGTTGCACAGTATTTTTAGAGAAACTTTCGTTAGTTGCTGGATGGCGTGTTCAGGTGTCATTTCGTTATCCCGAATTTCGATCCCCCGAGGGGGAGCTTTTACCTAGCAAAGCACTCTGTAAGGACCAACATTACATTAGGGTTCAGTTAATGATTATTAATATCTAACTTTATAGCTGTCTAGGACCAGTGCTATTGTTTAGATACATTTTATAGTAGATTTTAATCTAAAGCTGTAGCTGTTTGGTGTATAATTATCCAATTATCGATACCGTATCGAAAAATTTTGCTCTTAGCTACAACATGTATAGTTTTTAATAATTTCTAAATAATAAAGCTTCTATGTTCAGCGCAAGATGCCAAGGAAAATCCTTTATGTACCGGACAAACTCTTCAACTATTGAAAATGTCAACTCAAGCATAGTTTGTTGGAGTAGAAATGAACGTTTTAATGTCGAAGTATCGGAAGGAAATAAAAACAGCAAACAATAAACACGTAGAAAATTGAGTGCGGATTCTCAGAAACAACGAACATCGAAACAAACCCAAAAAAACTATTTTAGACGTATACGTATTATCGAAATATGATATATTAACAACATTTTGATCGGAATATTAAAAACTGCAACTCATTTTATGTAATTGTAAATATCAAAATATTAAAAAAATTGTCCGAGAAATCCAATTCTCTCCAAAATTATGGTTATATGTAATCGATACCAACTGGTAGATTTTTTACAGAATAAGATCTAGTATAAAACCAAGAATCATAAGCGTGTACAAGAATTTCAAACATGTGCGGCGTAAAAAATTCAGAAAGATCAAATCACAGCAACTGTTACACACATCACACATAGCTAAAAATCTTTACAAAAACAAATATTTAATCTATTAAAATATCTCACCAAATGCCGAGATATTTTTCTGTTTTCTAGAAAAATCTACGTTGTCATCTGAATTCTTTATAAAATACAAGTATGCAGTTGATTTGTAGTAAATTTGCCATAAGCTTGAATATTATAGATATAATCGAACTACTACGGATGTTGAATTAGATAAATAATGATTAACTATGTTTGTTGGTTGCACGTGGATGTTCAAATAATATTAGATCTCTCTCTCTCCCTCTCTCTCTCTCTCTCTCTCTCTCTCTCTCGTTCAGTGTCATCGATCATTTTATTGGTCTGTAGCAGACTTCCAATATTAGATAGATTTAATAAAAACATAGTTGGACGAAGTTGAAGGTGTATTTACAATAACATGCTAATGTTTCAGGAAAAATATCAGAAACTACCACAAATTGCTCAAGATAACTGAAAAGGGTTCGAACGATTTGAAACCTGCCAGAATTTTCCGTAAACTTGAATATTTTAGATATAATCGAACTACCGCGGGTGTTGAATTAGATAAATAATGATTAAATATATTTGCTGCTTGCACGATGATTTTAAAAAAATATTAGATACATGTAATGAAAAAATACTTGGGTGATGTTGAAATTGTATTTAAGATGACAATGTGCTAATGTTTCAGGGAAAATATCAGAAACTACCACAAATCGATCAAGATAATTGAAAAGGGTACGAACGATTTGTAACCTGCCGGAATTTTCCATAAACTTGAATATCTGAGATATAATCCAACTACTATGAATGTTGAATTAGATAAATAATAATTAAATATGTTTGCTTCATGTACGAGGATGTTCAAATAATATTAGATACATGTAATGAAAACATAGTTGGGTGAAGTTGAAATCGTATTTAAGATGACAATGTGCTAGTGTTTCCGGGAAAATATCAGAAACTACCCAAATCGCTTAAGATAATTGAAAAGGGTACGAAGGATTTGAAACCTGCCGGAATTTGCCATAAACTTGAATATCTTGAGATATAATCGAACTACTACGAATGTTGAATTAGATAAATAATGATTAAATATGTTTGCTTCATGTACGAGGATGTTCAAATGATATTAGATACATGTAATGAAAACATAGTTGGACGGCATATTTAAGATGACAATCTGCTAATGTTTCAGGTTAGATATCGGAAACTATCACACATTGGTCAAGATAATTGAAAAGGGTACAAACGATTTGAAACCTGCTGGAATTTGCCATAAACTTGAATATTTGAACTACTATGAATGTTAAATTAGACGAATAATGATTAAATGTGATTGCTGGTGGCATGTGCATGTTAAAATAATATTGATACAAGGTAACAAAAAAATAGTTAGACGTAGCTGAAGACGTATTTAAGATAGCAATCTGCTGATGTTTAAGGGAAAATATTAGAAACAACCACAAATCGCTCAAGATAACTGAAAAGGGGGCGAATGATTTGAAACCTGCCAGTTATAAATGTCATGTATATGTTAAAAATGTCGCAGCAATGGAGTTTAAATATGAAAGCACACAGATAAAGTGATATGAAAAATGTATGAAAAATTCAAAATGTGTATGGAATGAATTTGCTTAGCAAGAATATTGTAAGAATTATATTTCCTCCGTGGATCAAGCTTTGTTTTAATTGTTTTCCTCCCTTGCTTTAACAACACGTTAATGTATTTCTATTCCGTAAAGAATTATTTATTAAGTGTTGGTATTTCACTGAAATCGGCAGATGTAAACATATAAAAAATTGGTTGTTAATTATTTTAATGAATGGCAGAAACATTTTTGTTTAATGTTCCAGTAATTTTGTTTCTCTTGTATATTTTATTCAGAACTAGTTTGACATGTTCAGCATTCAAGGATGAATTATTAATAAAGAGGTGTTATTCGTCAACGCCCTTGTACTCGAATCACATTTGACGGTGTAAACGCAATCATGATAATAATAGTCATTATCATTGTCAGTAATTGAGGTATATCTTCGTGTCGGCGTCGTCTTGTTACAACTACAAATATGGATGTTTATTAAAACGGCCCTCAAATTTCATAGATAATCAGATCTTGTCGAATGATTGGAACTATTTCCAGCGGTTTGTGCACTTAATCTCCTAATGTCGGGTCGTATTATAGCCCGCTCCAAAGGGTTTTTGTCTTCTAAATCTTCCCTTTCGAATTATTTCGTTGTCGTCTCGCTGAACACACACACCTGCTCCCTTATTATTTTATTGTATTTTATCCGTGCAAGAAAAATTAAGACGGCTGCCGTGGAGCTTCTAAATGTCCTACGAAAAATGCAAAGTTTCCTTTGCTTGTTCCATTCCCTAGCGAATATTCACTGTTATTTTGATTTTACCATATTGTTTCGTGCGGAAGGATTGCAATATATCAAGATATAGAGAAATATTTGTTCGAACAGGTATTTGATTTAGTTCTGAAAGAGTCATAGAACGACGTCGGAATTGAAATTGCGCGAAAGAATGACAAGAATTCCGGTAGTCGACTCGTTTGCTGATCGTCGATATCGCAGGTGTCGGTTTTATGGCGCTTTTACGCAAATCCGTGACTCAAACATCCACGAGCTAATGTGAGAAATGGAACATTAGTAAATGAAGCATTCGCTACACCGGCTATCAGTGGTTCGAAAAGTACACCGGTTTTTAATGTTTCAATTAAAAAATTCCTGGAAGCCGCTCGCTCTACTTCATGCGTGACAAGCTCGGTTTTTGGAGGCAATTGCATTGAAAATTTTCTACAATTTATAACACAATTCAGTAATGAGTCCGGTTTTGGTTCGGTTTTGTAACTCTGCTTTCTGGTAATTACGGAAACACTGAATTATCTTGAGAAATAGCTTTGTTAGGATGCCATTTATTCCTATTAGGCTATAATGAGGATGAGGAAGTTATTGTGATTATCAAAATCAGAAATTCCGACCAAAGCTGTTTCATTTAAATTGAGGATGTAATTTTTGAGCAACAATTTCCATGACTGTTTTATATTTTAATAAGGGTAGGCGTGAAAACAAAATTAGTGTTTTACGAACGACCTCGCAACTTGGAAAACCTGGAAACATTGGGAAAAGTTTGGGAATTAGCACATAAATGTGTTAAAAGGTCACGGAAAATTCAGAGAATTTTTTTGCCAATTTGGCAGTTTTTATTTAGAATTTGGAAATAGAAAATGTAACATTCCGTCGGTAATCTATTATTAAGTGGTTTTTTGAGAACGGTTTTTTACTATTTACAGTATGTTAGGGGTAAGAGCTTTTAGCTTTCAAGCAGTGGCTCCGAAGCTATTGAGTTCGGCTGTCGAGATGGCTGAGACGTGAATGTAGTCTAATACGTCCTTCCGTGAAGAGAGGATTCGCCTACTTAAACCAGAATCGCTGTATTATTATTTTACATTGAGAGTATGCTGCACTAAATTATAGTATGAAATAATCCAAAAGTTCTTGGATTTGATTGATTATTTTTGTAATATATCAACGCTATTGTTTAATTTATGCTGTATGAAATTGAATATAATATTATAGTAAATCACAGTACAACATACAGACAATAGCAACAAACCATATTAATAATCATAACGAACAAAATATAAATAACAGTAACGATCGACCCTCGAGTCAGCTCCATGTCAGATGATGATGATGATGATGATGAAACAACACAGTAATAATAACTCGAAGAATCTCTCTGAGCATGTCCAGGAAGGATGTCAAAATGCAGTCGATTTTTTTTATTACTCGAACTAGAAGCGGTTTCTCGACTAAATGCCTCTTTCAATGATAATATTTCTATATCGATAACTAGAATTTCAATATGTCGAAATATTTGATAAGTCAGAAGCTTTTTATACTTCCTTACAGTAGGTTTGCTACTAGTAAATATTGTTGTAACTCGAAATTACATTTCTCAGAAATAATTTCGGGTTTTTATGGCAAGCTTTCGGTTAGTGACCATCTGCCCGAACTTAAATAGTATAGTATAGCATTCATTGTAGACATCGTATTTTTCGTACGTGCAATATAATAAAGATTAAATATGTATGTAATTTTTGAGCTATTTTTGACTTACATTATTTTTGATCTCTCCTTAACATTGACTGATCGAGGTTTGACTGTACAATTAAAATTGTAATGCTTATGTTTAGTCACTGTGGTTATATTACTAAATGTTTTCAATGCAGGTAGTATACGCTGCAAGTTTATTTACTGTTTACGTTTTCTTCTAGAAATGAAATTCCGCTATTTTAGCACTATCATGCCATCTCGTCCGCCGAGGACAATGCTCGTGTTACATTCTTAGTTGAAGAAAACAAATATTTTTTTGATGGTTTGTAGTTATTCGGTATATGGGATTCCTGAATGGTCCTGCTCCCCTCTAAGGCAATTAAAACCAGCAAATCATTTTGTCTAGTAAGTAAATCTTTTCGGAGGTACAATTGGTTCAATTCTTCAATGGTTCGGAGCCTAATTTAAGGTGTAGGTCCTCTATGTCTGTGATACTGTACACGCGCAATGCAGATATAGGAAACAAGATTTGCTACCTATCTAACGAGATACAATACCTACTCAAGAAAGAATGTATTTTAGCAGCAGGAATGATGTACTAGTTCCTCACAGTTTAATTTTCACAAAAATCAGAAGAGAATATTGTTTAAGTAAGAAGGAGTACTGTTTTCAAACGTCTTCTTACATTTGCTTCGTTTAAAAGTATACCAATTAGCGTATTTACTTATTACAATATTAAATAATGTAATTCCGTAATATACCTTGTTGACAAATAATAGTAGTAAATCAGGAACACTTAAACATGCTTTTACATTATTGCTAAGTGCCATGTTCGGAGCCCACGTTAAGCTGTAGCGGCTCCATGTTTGTGGTACTTTAAAACTCGCAACACGGGCATAGAATTTAAAAAAGAATAGTGTAATCACAGACTACAAAAATGGCACTGTTGCATATCTAAATTTAGAGCGATTAGATCAATAAAGCAAGCCTTTTGTTGTAACTCCAGTTTTAGCCTTTGTCGATGGGGAAAATACTATACTATTTCTTATTTAATGAAAATAGTGACATATACCTCCTAGATCAGAAAGAAATTTTTACTGATCGATTACGATTCTGATACCAGCTAGTTTTGTGGATGTACTGTATTGATTAAACTTGTACGAAATAAATTTTTTTGATGGTTTGGAGTCCATGTTAAGCGGTAGGTCCTCTATGGCTGAGCTACGATATACATGCAACACTGGCATAGGACAACGTCGCTACGTCATGTAAGAGATAAGGGACTGGAAGATTGTGTAAATGATTTTCTAAGAATATGTACCTAAATTATAGGCCAACAAGCTCGGTTGATTCTAGAGCTGATTCCTGGTTAAACTGCTTTATGGAGGTTCCTTCTCTGACCTTTATACGATATTTCTTGTATAAGAAGAAAATGATTAGAACTTTACTTTTCTATATATATAGCGATAACAACGGTCTTGTTTCTTTCCCATTTGCTTTAGCTCTAAATATTTTCTGTTTACTTGTTTTTCTTCTGCTACGCCTGAACCCCTACACATCAGGAAGTTTGTTTGCGGTGTTTCATTATTTATAAGAATCTACATCCTCTGCAAGACATTTTTATTTATTCTTTCAGGCAGGTCATCATGATACTCCCACGTTAAGTTTTTTCATGTCTCCAGCTTTGTAATAATCTGCTTAATAAGGTAATGTATGTGCTTATCTGAGTATCATACGGGAAGGAATTAAGCAGCTTAGTAAAGTCTGATTTGATACCTTGGCTAAATTTCAATTGATAATCCAACTAATATCTTGTGTTGCGATTTGGTTCCACTTTCTATTAAACAGTAGTAATCCTCAGATAGTAAATTATATTTCGACGTAAATAGAAGACATAATTCTAGAAACGGGGCCTGAATAAACGGGAGCGTACAGAATTTGTATGCCGTCTAATCACTCGATAAGGGATTTAATGGCATAGAAACTAATACATAAAGTATCACTGATCATGCTATTTGTTAATTAAACGGGGTGAACGTAATTAATTCCGGGCAAAGCATTCACCAGTTAACCTTAATTAACCGAACTTTAGTTTCTTGTCAAAGTTGCCTGTTTAAATGATAGTCTTTCGCGTCAGTTTAATTGTGTGTTGTTTCTTTGACGAAAGAACACTCTTGCGGATCAGATCTTTATTGATTGCTTTGCGAGCTTAAGACGGGACTCGACTTTTTGCTCTCCGTCTCTTTCTGGATCACGAATTTCGGCATTGGCGCTTTAGTCAGTTCGATTCGGCGAGCAATGGAGATATCATTAATCATAATTCTGATGGAGACAAAAAGCACTTTATCAATTTTACCGAACAAAGCCAAAGCACTGCCTTTCGGGCAACCCTCGCCAACGACCTCGCAATAAAAACATTATACCGACGCAGATTCCCTGTCAAGCCACTACTAAATAATATTTATATGCAGCCTGCGCTATGCTGCAACACGGTTTGAATAAATTATCAATGCTCATCGCGAAAATGCATCCCAGCTTCGCGAATGTATACTTTTATTGGCTTTACTCCACTACATGACCTACAAGGCAATCCCTAAAAATTTTACATTCACGTATATAAGATAAATTGGCACGAATGCCACTCTACATAAAAGTAATTTCTCCAGGTTGCAGTAAAGAAAGGGTTAAGTACGTGTTTTTATTGCAATCTCTGTACCGCGCCGTAAAATAAAAAATAACGTTTATGTAAGGTGCATAAACGTAAAAAAGGTACTCCAATCGTAACGTTTCGACCATATAATTTTAATTAATGATAAAGGTATTCTCAGCAATCATAGATGTTTGAAATTGCAAGGAATTATAAAGCACACAGGAATACTCTATGTTAATTCCGGAAACTGACTTTTTAGAATGTCGTTTTCGCTGGTTGTTTTAAAACCATATGACCGAAGTGTTAATTCTTGCTTTCATAACAAATGTCTTATGATGTTTCTATTGAAGATATTGATTCACAATATGTAAGTGAATAACTCTACCACTACAATCCTCCTTCTTCCTCCTCCTCTTCTCAGCTCTCGCCCTCTTCTGACCGTAAGTCTCTTCCATTGTTGTCCATGCTCTGCTGTTTTGCGCCTTTTGCATCCAGTTTCTACCGTTTATGTTTTTAACTTCGTCCTATCTATCTTGTGGGTGGTCTTCCTACGCCTCTTCTGGGTTGCTTGGCTCTCCATCTGGCTAGTCTTGACGTCCAGAGTTTTGTCTCCTCTCTAGCAACGTGTCCAGCCCGCTATCATTTGAACTGGGCTATTTTTGTTCTTTTCTAATTTCTTCATGTTTCACCTTGTTTCTCAGAAGGCCTAGCTTTGCACACTCCATGGCTCTCTGTACTATTCTCAGCTTTTTCGCGGTTTGCTGGGTGAGCCATAGTCTCCAACCCATATGCAAGTTTCGTAGACCTTCCTTTTTAGTCCTACACATACATAGCCTCAACACTCAATGGGTTAGTTTAAAGAGAATTTGGTAAGAATGGTAAGTAAGCCTGATCCAGCTTATTAAAGTAACAGTAAGTTTTATTGCGTTATACTCTGTTAGTAATAATTACTCTCCCCTAGGCAATAAAATCGGATAATGTTATGAAATGTTACTTTTACTAGTATGAATATGTGGTAAGGATGTTCACTCTGGCGCAGATCATAAAGGTTTACTAATTTTGTAAGCATGTCATTGTATTACATTATATACTCAGTGACATGGAAATCGCAACACCAAGAAGGGGTTGGAATTTTTTGACCAAACTTGGCAGAAACGTTTAACTACTAAAAGGTAACAATTGATTAAAATTTTAAAGAAAAAGAACAAAATATAATCCTGATTTTTATTAATAATGGGTTGGTCCCCCTGTATTGGTTACACACTCCCCCACTCTTCGTGGCATCGATTTTAGCAGATGGTCGATTTCCTCTTGAGGTATTGTGTCCCAAGCAACGTGTACTTCGTGCTGTAGTGCTTGCAGATTCCGCGGAGGATGCAGCAAGTTCCTCAGTCTTCTCCCCATAATGTCCCAAACATGCCCGATGGGCAGAAGATCGGGAGACCGGGGTGGCCATTGCAAAAGATTGACACTATCCTCTACAAATCGGTCTATAGAACGTCTTGCAATATGGGGACGGGCATTATCCTGCGGGAAAGGTGGGTCTTCCAAGAAGAAATGGAAGAATATGGGGTTCTACCACCTTATCTACATATCGCTGGGCGTTCATATTGCCTCGGATGAATAACAAACGGGACCTACTCCCATAAGTTATAGCACCCCATACCATAATCCCCACCGTTTGGTGCACATGCCTCGCAACAGAAAATTCAACACGTGTTCGTCTGACACTCATACGGCCATCGTGCATCCCCAAACAGAATCGGGATTCATCACTCAACACCACCCTATGCCATTCTAGGTTCCAGTGCAGTCGGAACCTACACCACTCCAAACGCTGCTGTCGGTGTTGAGCCGTTAGTGGTAACACAAGATGTGGCCGATAGGATTGCAAGCCGAAAGCTGTGATTCTGCGGTAAACCGTTCGAAGGGTTACAGGACGACCTTCGTTAGCTAACCATTGATCGACAATTGATCTGGTACTGGAGAATCGGTCTCTTGTTGCCATAAGTCGCAGATGGCGGTCCTGTGCCTCATTTGTTCTTCTTCGCCCCCCGGTTCCTCTTCTGCGACGTTCCTGATCCTCCCCAGTCCATGCCTGATAGCAGCGCATGATGGTGGATTGGCTCCGGTTAAGGCGATTTGCAATTTTTCTGAACGAAAAACCACCTTCGCGCAAACCAATAATACGACCTCTGTCGAATTCGTTTAATTGGAGGTGATTTCCGCGTGGCGCACTCAAGGCATGATCACACCATCAAAACAAATAATCAAAAGCGAAAACAATAAAGAACTGAACAAAATCTCGCAAAACATACAGCTGATAAAATTGTTAGAAAAAACTGAAAGAACTGTCAGATAAGCCATTATCATTTCATCCATATCATTTTAGTATTTAAACGTTTCTGCCAAGTTTGGTCAAAAAATTCCTACCCCTTCGTGGTGTTGCGATTTCCATGTCACCGAGTATATTATTATGTAAGTATGTAATATTTACTCTTCTCTTATTCGCGAATATAATAAATGATTTTCTAAAATAATGTTGGTAAAGGGTGGTTTGGTAAAAATGATAATTCTTACCCACAATACTACTCAAGCTAGTCATCAAATTTATGGATAGCACTGGATCATAATAAGTTAGTCAAATTTACTATTTGCTGGTCCAATAAAATACCAAATGGCTTCATGAAATGTTGTGCCAATGGTTTCTTTAAAAGACGATCTCGTCATCATCATCAGTTTGCGTTACAACTCATTATAGTATTTATAGGTCTTGGGTTGGTCTTCATTTTGATCCGTTCCGTGTTTTTGCTATCCAGTTACGCACTCTCATCGTTCTATGAACCTTCTCTAGCACATATAAGTACCTGTCTTGTTTGCGGGCGCCCTACTGTTCTTCTGCCTTCAGGTTTGTTGGAGGTGTATCCATCAGTGTCAATCGTTCTTGACAGTCTTGACGATATCGGCATCCTTGTATAGTTGGTATCACTCATAATTATATCTTCTAGGCCATAGGTTGATCTCATTGGTTGGACCATATATCTTCCATAAGATTTTTAAGTTCTTTCCTTTTTGCTGTGCGTCCAAGTTACTGATCTATATAGACCAGGGATGAGCAACCTTTTTTTACAATGGGCCAACTACAAATTTAAAAATGTTGTGCGGGCCGCATATAGGAAACGTATTAAAATATGAACACTAGATGATAAACTCAAATTATCTCGTTCTTAACAAAATGAACAAAATAACAACTCTATAAAAAAAACACAAATAAAACATATAATAGAAATAGTATAAAAATATCAAAGGGTAATTATTATGGGAAGAAATCTTAAACAAATTTTAATGAGAAGTTTGGCATTGCTTCTTTGCAACCAATTGGTCTATACAGGGTGTATCAGAAACAGGTACAAATATTAAATCCGATGGTAGATTACAATATATACAAACTAGAAAAAACATTTCTTTGGCTTTGGATCTGGCTTAAGATATGAGAAATTAATAATTGAAAATGTGACCCAAAATTGTTTGAATACCACAGAATAATAAAAAAAATTTGAGTTCAAAGACATGTTATGCAAAGGAGAGTAAGATAGAAGTGCAGAAAACTTTCTTATCACCTGCCACAAACCAATACTATTAGGTATACGTCAGTAATTTCTATTCAGTCTGTTGTTGAAGCGGGAAGGCAGTGTTTCGACCAAAATGAAAAAGTTTACGAACATTGAACTTACTGATGTTGTTCTTATTTACGGGGAAGCTCAAGGAAACGCTCTAAGGGCAAGGCAAATGTACTTAAGAGCGATATCCTCAGCGCCGCATTCCAAACAGCCGTACATTTACTAGAACAGTCCAACATTTACGAGATTATGGCACGTATCAACCACAAAACCATCATCGCGGTCGTCCAATAGCAGAAAGGGTTGTTAATGTAGAACAGCGTCTTGGAATTAATGGAGGAAAGTCCTAGTGTTAACACTAGAAGACTTGCGTTGCAACATGGCGTTTCCCATTCTACTGTTTGGCGGATTTTGCAGGACCGGGGACTATACCCTTACCACGTTCAATGCGTTCAAGGTTTGCAACCAGCGGATTATGTGCGTAGACACGATTTGTGTGAATGGCTTCTTCAAAAGTGCAATTTTTATGAAATCGGAACTGCTTTAAAATATATTCATATATTTTTTGTAATTTAATGGCCTTTTTTCTAATTTAACACAGAAATATATATTTAAAAAGTTAAAAAGTAAAGCTTTCACGGGCCGCACGAAAAAGTGAGCCGGGCCGCATGCGGCCCGCGGGCCGCGGGTTGCTCATCCCTGATATAGACGATCTGGAGGAATCC
This sequence comes from Limonius californicus, assembly GCA_014611495.1. Lineage (NCBI taxonomy): Eukaryota > Metazoa > Arthropoda > Insecta > Coleoptera > Elateridae > Limonius > Limonius californicus. Next base: position 27,576 of record JABXWE010008056.1, read on the forward strand.
TAATTCTGACACAGGTCAGAAAAGTTTACAATATCAATGAATTTCATAAGGTAATGTGTAATGTAATTCGTATGGCCGTGGTGGAATCTGGTGGCAGAGTTGTCAATGCCTCTGACTTGTCCTAACTACCACCGTAGTGGTACCGGGACCAATGGCTTTGACGTGCCCTGCAAAGCACGGTAGTACTATTATCTCTTTCCAAATCCCAAAAATGCCAGATGGTCTTATAAAATGTTATTACTGATAGTTTTGTTAAAAGTAGATATGGGAGAAACGTTAAATTTGACTCACTCATACTACAAAAATAACAAACAAAACCATGAACTGTTTATGGGTAGGTTTGATCGTTATATATGATTAATATTTAATGTTTTTCTACTTAACGTTAATTCCATAAAAAAATTGTTTTTGATGATTTTGTAAAAAGACAGAAGCTATTTAGTTTTGACCAGATCACTATATCGTAGTAACTATTTTCACCAATTCTTTATCGGTTCCACTGGATCTTAATACTTTAGCAATACGTATGCCACTCTCATTTACAAAAGCCCCAGATTACTTCCTAAAATATTACCATCAACACATCGGTCAAAAATGATGTGGTAAGACTGTGAATTCACTTACCATACCACGGTAATTTTTTAATGGATAGCATTGGATCAGAATTGGTAGGGTTAGTAATATTTAACTCTTCTGTAATTCACGAATCCGTTTGATGATTTCATAAAATTTTACTTTCAAAGGTTTCATCAAAAGTCATGAAAATGGCAATTTGGCTCACACTTACAAAGTTACAAATATATTTAACCATATAGTAATGAAATTTAAGTTTTAATAATTGTTGTCGAGTTAGTAACGATTACTTTTACAGTGGTTTTAGGACATTTTTGGAGTACCAAAGGTTCATTAATGCAAGTTGGATCCCGCGTATTTTGAATTAAATTCCCCTAAACCTAACTTGAGAATAATTCAGAATACAGTATGTTCTCGCAAATGAATTAGGGCTGGCAATTTAATCGTCAACAATGAGCACGGAATTAGGTCAATATGTTCTGTATATTTTATGCGCGGTGTCTTTATAATCGGCGTAAATTTAGAGGATCCAATCTTGAGTTTCCCCGACTATGATCCTCGAGGCTTGGGGTTACGCCGATTAATTCGGGGCACCCCCAAGGATCCGCCGAAATAATATTTCATTCGCTCGACCGACGTTGGTGGAATAAACGGAGTCGATATGTTATCCACTTTGCGAGTTTCAAGATTAGCTCCAGTGTTTGTGATTTTATTTACAATTTGTTCGGGGATTTATCATTTCTTTTTCGCGTAGGAGGATCGCCGCTGGTGAATAGTATTAATGCGTGTTCTTTCGGCCAACTTCCAGTAATTGCGGAGTGTTTTTGGCTTATTCATTAAATCAACGGGAGGCCCCGACAGCGCACTCTTCCTGCTGTAGCATTTCATCTAGCGCAAACTAATCGATGTGTATATCCGGTTGCTGCTGCTGCCGCTGGTTTGGTATCTTTCTTGGTCTCTTTAGTTTCCGTTCGCGGGGCGGATTTTGCGGATCCCCCGCGAATCTGTCGCTGCAGCTTACATAAATCATCCGTCCCGAGCTAAAGAAATTCGGCAGAAACTCTGTTTTATGACAAAATGGGCCAAGAGGTTATGTATTATGAATTTTTAGATTTATTAATGTCTGTTTAGATTTTCTTGAAAGTCGAGGAAACAGATTTTCTATTGCTCGCGTTTGTCGCTCTTGCGTATTTATTCCTTTTTCCTACACTTGTTTCTTTCACCCTTTTTGTGCCTCAGCGGAAGCTTGGGAAAAATTCCGTTTGTAATTCAATAATTCACTGTGATATAAATTTCATCTACCTACTTTTTTGCTTATTTTTTGTAGAGGGGTCCCTTATAACCTTCCTTCCAAAATAGATAGTCATACCTCAAACCAGATGGGCTTTTTTAGGTTTTCTCAATTAGTAGGTCTGATATATTCCCACAAAAACCTAATGGAATTAGATCCGGGGATCCAGCTGGGCACTCCATAGATCCTTGAACAATTTGGTAGGGGTGTTAACGTATATGAACCGTATAATAAGGGGACGCTCCGTTCTATTTGTAGCAGATGCTATGTGTTAATTGGTAGCTCTGGGGTACCTCTATTAGAAAGTAATATTGCTGAAACAGGCAAAGATTTTAGCAAAATCGCGGATATAGTGCTTTTTAATATAATTGAAAGAGGCAAACTGTTTGCAAAAGTTGCAGATATGGTTCTGTAGTCTTCTCGTTATTCAAAAAGGTTTTACAATTAGTTCATGCGCAGTACTAACTTATACATTAACGGCGTTGCTTGTACGCTTCTTGTAATGAATTTTATCCAGCCCAGTACTGACAGTTTTGCTTATTTACAATTCTATTTTAGGAGACAGTGGTTGAAGCACCTGGAAAGATCTGGATTATTCTCCTGTTTAGCGTTTTCCAAAATTATGATGCTCAGGTTATATACTACCAATTCATCAATGAGATGCTGCTTCGAAGGGTTAAATGCTTCTTCTTTCAAAATCCTGTAAGTTGTTGATGTTGTGATCCAACATTTGTTGGCGACGTCTTATGTATGGTTTTTTTCGAACGGTGAAAATCTATAGTCGTGTATTTTCTGTGATTACTTAAGGATGTCCTGGTTTAGGTAAAATCCCTTACGTTTTTTTTTATCTAGGCTCTGTCCAGTTTCGCTCAAGGCTGATTTTATGGTAGGTGATTGTTGCAAATAAATTTCATGTAGTGGCAAACTTTCTATGTGCGTTACTTCTACTGTCATAGCCAACCATGATTAAAATTTCATTTTTTGCTGCCTGTTCTTCGTCTTCTGTTTCTTGTTCTTTTTGTTCCGGGTCTTCTTTTTCTTCTTTTCACCCTCTTTTTGCATTTAGAATTATTGCTTATTTAACCTTATTCCTCTGCCATATTCTTTGCCGCATGCCGATTTATAAGTTCTGGAAATCTTGTTTTAAATATTTCAGGAAATTACTTCGTTAGCTTTGCCTTTATATAATCAGCGTCACAACTTTCCCTGTTTTTTAATACTTCTCTTAATCCTGTCTTTGTCGAACGTATAAATACAACTTAGAAAATTGTAAACTCGTGTAATACTAACTATTAGTTATATACCGCAGAATAATGCTGTGAACAAATAGTTAAAATAACTTATGGAAAATCCGTTGGCGGCATTATGTTGGAAACGTATGGTATTAAAAACGCCTGGAAATCGTGGTAATTTTTTCGTCGTACACGTGCGAGAGTCTATGGAACAGCTTTAATCAACTTCAATTCATGGAGTTGTGGTGCAGTGTATAACATACAGAGTATTCTTGAGGTGCACGTGCAACAATGCTATAGTAATTATTGGGCCGGGCTAAGTAGATGACGTCATAAATATATGTGACGTGTATTCGCTGTTTCGCTGGTCCGAGTTTACTAGACTTTTAAATAAGGGCAATATGTGTATTTAGGGGCGTGAGAAAGTTAGTGCAAGGGAATCGAGATACGAATTTATTTAATGTAAACAGGTAAATCGTTGTGTGAGGTAAAATTGTAAAAGAAAACACAATTTTCTAAACAAATATTGCATACGCGTACTTATCTAGCCGTCCTAAAACAACAAAGGCCTGTAAAACTAACATGCCAGGTAAGATATAACAAGCTGCAGTGTCCGATACGGGTATCAGTTTAAACATTCCGATATCACCTTAGGCACGTACAGCCTTTAAGAGGGCACTTCAGCTCAAACACAATGCTCTCGGGACGCATACGGCCTAAGAGCCACAAAGAACCAAAAGATATGAGGTCCGGTCCGGGATAATGGGGGTGCCGGCGATATCCCAGAAATTGGACGCCCTTTGTCCATTTTGGAAAATTCAAATCGCCGCCACACGCGCGTCCTAATGGGGTAGATTTCCGGTACACGCGTCGGGTTTTCTAACAAAAATTGGCAAATGTGTGTCAGCTGCTCGTTGTAGGGATTACAAATATGTCGTGCGTGTCCACGAATTTTATTATAAGATCGATGGAAGAATTCGGGCACGGAATTAATAATTCCCATAAGCCGTATGCGCGAGTTTTGCCCGGCTTTGTGTATAAAAAGTACTCGCCTACAATTTGTTTCGCGTTATTTGATATACAACGAAATGAAAAATGGTTTATGTAATTTCGTAGCCAGGAATAATTTCATAAAGCTAATGACTGAAAACTGCAATTAATAACACGAATAAAGGACATTTAGGCTTAAAAAGCACGCGTGACAGTAAAATATAGCGTTTAAATTAGTGCCGGCATACAAATATAAACCCCACATATCCTACATTTGCATGTGATAATAAAAAACAAAATAAAAATACGTCTATTAGTTCTGCATGCTGGTAATTAAAATTCAAACGTTATAAATTATTGGCGTAATTAAAAATTTGCATTTCTCTTCGACGTTAACATTAATATTTGTCACGGCTTTGCTTTGTATTTGTTTTTATTGCCCTTTTTTATTACTATCTGTTTATTTCTTAACGATCCAAAATTTATTTAAATATACATATGTATAGTGTTAAGCCTAATCGTTTTTAAATCGCCTTGACTTTTTTTACGTAATTCTGCTACAAACATTTCTTTATCTCGGAAAATGCAGATAATAATCCAATAATTCAATCCTGAAATTCCGAGAATGTCTCGAAAATGCCGGGAATCAAAAAAACTCTCTCTTGTATCATCTGGAATTCCTTGGATTTTTGCGGTGCTCCAGAAATGTTATAAGGACAAAATTGTTGCGATTCTAGAATGAAATGTACTGTCGAGCTTTGCGAAATTATGGGTAATATATAGAAGAGCGTGCATTGACTATTGTGATACCGGAATTCTTTACCATCCGGTGTTTTAAGTACTACAATTTATATAAGTAGCGAACCAATTCAATTTACCTGCAACTGTCAATATATAGATTAGTCTTCTTCGAGTATCTTTCACGAGATGAAGCGATCTTCTCTCCTCCGTTTAAATTACCACATATGTAGGGGGACCTACAGCTGAACGTGGACCCAGACTACGGGTAAGAGCTTGTATTCCAGAGAAGATTTAGTAGGTAGAATACCTTGGTGGTTTGTCATTGCCTGTTGAGGGTGAACGTTCGTTAAAAGCCTAATGTATCGGAACTGCGAATTGAACCCCAGACCTTCACCGCAGAGTCTAACACGTTAATTTCTAGCTCACGACCCCCCTCGAAATGATTATTGACAGAAACTGATTCTTTTTACACTGAGTCTAAAGGCATTATAATTTCATTCAATTGTTAAAGTAAACAAACTAAAGTGAAATTAATATAAGTCCATATACTATAGCACAATACTTGATTCCGCAAAGGGTGACCGTAACTATATTCTAAATGCTACGCCCTGTATATGCCTATTTCGAATTCAGACAAAATTCTGCTAGCAGTGGTTGTTTTTTTTGATAAGTGAATACGTTTTAGTTTATTTCTCTTTTTTTGCGTTTAGAGTGCTATGAAGAGCTCAAAAGTGTTCGTTTCCATCTTAGAACTACCGCATAAAAAATATCTTATATTTTGTACTGCCCATATCTTGCCCTTTCGAAAATGCGAAAATAGCTATTGTGATACAAAAAAAAATGGAAGTAAACGAACACGGTGGTTGCAATGTACAAAATTTTACAAAACCCCTTACGACTGCACTATTTATAACACTTACGAGCATATTTTGGCAACGAAGTTGCCATCTTCAGTAAGAACTGATGAACTTGAACTGTTTAAAATAAAATATAACTTAAAAAAAAAGTAACTTTGATTCAAATACACCTCTGAAAATAAGTTATTCGTAAGTCGAATACGTTCTTTGGAGATATTCATCAACCAAATTTACTACAGATACTCCAAGTTCATCAATTCCTACTGAAGATGGCAACTTAGTTGCTGAGATACGGGTTTAGGATTGTAAATATCGTAGTAGTGAGGGTTTTTAAAACATATACGTGATTGAAAACAACAAAAGTACATACAAAGTTATGCTTATTACAAATATACAGGGTGTTGTGTTTAAAATGAGAAAGTTATGGTCATTTTCGAAACCAAAAGAGGTACAAAGTTTTAAGTAATCTTGTCTTAGCCTAATTTTAATTGTTTGCTTTATGATACAAAAAAAGTAATGGGAAAGTTGATTAACGAGGCAAATCAATATTATTGACAATTTCATTAGCAGAAAGTAATTAAAACGTGTTAATAATACTCTTAAACGTTAACTGACTAAGACTAGAAAAATATTAGTAATATGGAACTTGATTCGTTTACATTTTTGTTTTATTTTTTGTTGCATTTGATTTGACGACAATCTTGTTCGATCGCTTTTGCTACCTCCTTTCTTTTGCTTGTTAAGTTTGCTATATTCACGTTCTTCTCTCATACATAATTCCAATAGTTTAGCTCTACTTCTTGATTTCTATCACTTCAACATTCTTTTCCTTTTGTTTTTTCTATATTGGTATTCTTTTTTCCCGTGTCCTTAGTTTTTTTAAGGCTTATACAATGTTCTCACTTTCTACCTATGTCTTCATGTGTATGCGTTTCCCTATTTCTATTTCTTTTGGCTTGGCTTGTTATTAATTTTTATCGTTCTTGTTTTCACATTTCCTGTCGTGCTAACTTCTTCCTTCCTTGCTACCTTTAACGTTCTTCTTCTTCCAATCTTCCGGTTATATCATTCTTTACTTGTATTACCGAGGTATATACTTTCTTCTAGTCTTTGTCTTCATACTATTTATGTTATTCGTTGTTCCGTATTTACTTCTTAACAAACTCTTTTACTTCATATTTGCATCGTTCTGTATGTGGTTTTCCGCTGTTCTCTTTCTTTTGTCTTTGTTTTTTATTATTATTTTCGTTTTCTGTGTTTATATTTTTCTTTGCGCTTAACTATTCTTCTTTTTCATTCGTATCTGATTTTCCTTCTTCAGTGTTTTTCTGTTATATATTTATTATTCGTATCTTGTAAATATGTTTTTTCTTTCAAACTGTTTTCTATTCTTTGTCCAGGTGCGGTTTATGTTTTTCAGTTTTCCTTGTTACTTATCGCCTTCTCAAGGGATCCGGGATTCCCTGGTTGCTTCTTCCTGCAAGTTTTTCTGTTTTTAATTAATTTCTTTTATTACTTATTTTCACATTTCCCTTCACGGTTAACTCTACTTCCTTTCTTAGTAGTGTCCGATTTTCTTCTATCAATGTTTCCCCCTTTCTTGTTAAATTTTTTCAGACTTTCTTTCTATTCTCTATCCACATGCTGTTTACATTTTGCCGGTTTCCTTGTTTCTTGCCGCCTTCTCAAACTTCTGATTTCTGTCTGCACCTTCGGCTATGTGTTTTTTCTAATTTATTTTTTGTATCCTGAATTATTAATTTTTTCGTTTCTTATCCTACGTTTCGATCTTTCGGCTTATCCGTTTTCGACCTTTTCCTTGTTTGTTAAAATGGTTCAGGTATAACTTCTTTTCTGTTATTCTTACTGTTTTCTGTCACCTTTTCGCTCCCTTTCAGCTCACTATTTTTCTTCCGTTTTGTCTTTCTCATAATATTTTGCTTCCCATTTGTAGTGCGAAATTAATATACACTACGATACTGTAAACTACAATTCGGAAATTCGATACTTTTTAATAATGTTTTTCAAATATGTACTATATTAGCTCCCATTTTTGGCTCAAATATAATAAGGCTGTTCGATCAAATATTTCAAGTAAGTTGTAAATTGGAAAACGTCTGTCCCAGAGCATTTCTTTTTTCTTTGTGTGGTTTTCAAAGGCGTCGCGAAACTTCAAAGAGTGGACCTATTTCAAATCGAATCACAAAAATCTGGTAAAGCAACTTAGACGTATCGTTCACCCCTACGTAATGTGTAGTAGATTTTTATAAAGGAAAGTTATGTAAGAAATGTTGGCAGCTGGAGTCCTTTTCCGAAATATGCAAATGACGCTTGATAAAAATGTACGTATTTTCAAGAGTTAATTTTAAAGTAGTTCTAGTTGCTTTGAGACTGAATTCCGGGCATTTCTACAAGCTTTTTCTGTCCGCGGCCCAATTTAAATGAAGCATGTGAACAAGTGAATCGATGGAAATGATAAGTTAGGGCGGAATTTGAGTTATGTTAATTTTACTACCAAAACAGGAAAACACAAATTGTAACGCTGCGTTGAACAACTTTTTTTCTTCGAATGCCAAGGGAGACAAACGAACACACACAAAACCCAGACGTGACAATTGGCGAAAATTTGGGGGCCATTTTGCTCGTGTTTTTCTTATGATGTATGTGTCTCCTTTGCGGTGAATTGTTTCTTCGCAATTCACCAAGCATTATTATCAAGTCTTGAGGCTTGTTTTTGTTTTAATGTCTCGCATTATTCTCTTTGAACTTGATTCTTGGTCGTTTCAAATCCTTTAAATGTCAAGCTAAATGTTCGTGAAATTAAATGCTTTTTGCTCGCGCGTAATTACCCTCAGTTAGTTCTCCGCGAAAAATTTTAAAGTATTTTTATATGTCATTAAATTTTGTCCTCAGCTTTGTTTCTTTTTTACGTTAAAATGATAATTAAGTAAGTATATTGTGCAAACGAAGGTTTTTTTTTCAGTTTTTTTTTGAAATGGAACGCTCGTACGTAGTGCCACAGGAGAGTTTATTTTATTATGCAGAACCTAATCCCTTTGAAGCACCAACAAACATCGTCAGAGAGATTTGTTGTAACGAAGTCAAAAGTTACATTTTGATTTAAAACAGCTTTTAAGGGCGCAATTGGGCGAGTTTTTTTAAAAGCTTCTTCAGCGAATATTTCCAGTTAATTTAGAAATATATCTACTGTTAAAGCGCACGAAATAGAATTTTATTTAACTTTTAAAAATATGCATAATGAGTTCGTTCTGGCATTTAAGCTCTGTAAGACTTTTTTCGAGTTTAATAAATTTTAATCAAGGAAACCGAAAACTGACTTAATAAGTTTTTAATTAAAACGGTTGGCGAGGCTTATTCTACTAACCCGTGGTATGTTCATTTCTCGGCGTCTTCGTGGTGCTGACTGCATTTTTAATCGGGTATTAATTTACTCTTTACGTGTCGCAGAAAACTTGGAACTTTGTTGAAAATTTCATTTTCTCACGTTTACTCACCGAATTTTTTGCTGCATTCGCTACGCCGCCGACTGGGCTTATTCGTTACACCGTTTTTGTAATCTCGCAGGTTGTTTTTCATCTAGACAAGCACAATATGAAACCTCAAGAACATAATCGATTCATCTAATAATAACTGGTACTTGCTTTATTCCTACGAATTTGAATAATCTTGCTCAAGGCAACCGACGTACGTGATCGCAATAAAGCACCATTGGACGGAACCACGGCGTTCAGAATCGGGATTAGTTTTTTAATAAAACGTGGGTATTTTGCCAAACTATGGCGTCGTACGTGTAGGCATTCCGTGTTTAAGCTTTTGGGAAGGGACTTAAAAATTCATTATTTCGAAATCGACCGCAGTTTACCGTGAAATGCGAGCCCCGTGTTGGAATTGGGATCGGTTTCGTACAAAAGGGCTTATGGCCCAGGCAAATGTCAGTTTATAATGTCACATTGCTCACTTCGCTTGAGAACAACAACGGTCTAGCGAGGGCTTTTACTTTGTTGTTGCTTGTCTGGGCATAAAACCAGGATTATCCCTATTATAATAAGAATAACCTACGTGGGTTTTTTGAATTTTACATGCTGGGACCAGGGATATGAAAATATTTACAAGGTGAATAAACTGAATAGGAAGAAATAGGACGATCAGGAAGGATTCACGTTTCAAACTTCTTTGTTCCCGGATTAAACGTGAAGTTTGGTTTCGAAAATCATTTATATTTCGCTTGGAGCTACCATATCCTGTAGATTGCAAATACTATTCTTTAGTTTAATAAATTTTTTCAAAATATGGAATATAATTTCTAAATTGCAGAATCTTAACTGGGAACTAAAGGCGTACTCGTTTCTCGGGTAAACAAATTACTGATTTCGAAAAATTATCAAGATGAGTAAACTGTTTAAGCAGAAAAGGGACGATGAGAAAAAATTTACTTTCAGTTTCAAAAGTTAATACTACATTATATTAAACGGAGTATGAATTTAAAATACTTGCAAGAAAAGAAAGGGATGACATGGAAGGATTAACATTTTAATCGTTTTTGTTTTCAGTTTAAATATTAAGTTAAATTTGGAAAATTCTTTTTATTTTGATTTTACGAAGTCGTCGGGGATTCAAGTGGATTTTAAGTAAGGTATGCAGTTTACTTACCAAACGAAGCACGAATTTAAAAATACTTGCAAAAGTGATCAGAAGGCACGATTGACATTTTAACTATTTTTATTCTTAGTTTAATTATGAACTTGAGTTTGGAAAATCATTTATGTATTGACCTAGGAAGCCGTTGCTGCCGATTTTTGCTTTGAAACGCAAGTAATGTATGTGTTCTACGTAATAAACAAAGTACGAATATAAATATCCTTGCAGAAATGTAACTTATTTTTAAGGAAGGATGCTATTTCAACCTTTGTTATTCTCGGCTTAACCATGAAAATCATTTATATAATGCGCCAAAGAAGCCATTGGTGTGGTTATTAGCTTCCAAACACAAGTAATATACGTGTTTTACACATTAAAACAAGTACGAATATGAAAATACTCATCGAAATGCAACTTTTTGATAAGGAATTATTGACATTTCAAGCTTAACCACGAACCTTATTTTGTAAAATAATTTATAGAATTTGCTTTGTAAATTCAATTTTACATGCATTTGCTAATGAATACATGTAATGTATGTATAGTTCCACTACCAAAGCTTATATTTCATACTTTTTGAAATACAAAAATTAATTGGAAAACAGCAAGAGTTACTAGTCCTATTTTAAGCGACTCACGAATACACATACGAAAATACACATAACCTTTGATTTCCGTTTAAATATGAATTTGAGTTTGGAAAATTATTTATATATTTCCGGCTACGAAGTCGTTGGTGTTACCATCCGCTGTTGATGACTAGTATATGCGTAGACTTCTAACCTTAAAAATAAAAAAAATAAATTTCTGGAGTTTGTAAGAAAGTTAGAGTTTTAACTTTTTTAGCCAAAAACATGAAAAATTCGTATTGCAAGGGTTAGAAGCTTAGTTTAGTTATTAATACAAATCTAAAGACACGTACAGGGTGAAGAAACTAATAATGAAAGATTAACATTTCTGGATTCATGGTTTAAACAGGAAATTTGGTTTCGAAAATCACAAATACCGCCGCTTAAAAAGTTATTAAAATTTTGAAGACAATTTTTAAAGTTTATTCACAACTTAGCACATCAAGTTCGCATTTTTTATGTTAAAAATTGTTTTTTTGGGCTCTACTAATTAATTTTGTTTAAAGTCAACTGAAAGTTTCAAAAGATTCTAAAGCCATTTTAGATCTGAGACGCTTCAGTTTTAGTTTAAGACGTTTTGCTGCATATGCCCAGAATAATATCATTTAGTCCAGTAAATATTTTTGTATCTATCTAATGCGCCATAAAGAAAAATCTGTATAACCAATATTCTTCTGTTGAAATTCTAGCAGCCTTTGAAACCGTTTTTCCAATAATAAGTCAGGAAAGGTAGATTGAATGGTCACTATGACAATTAATTTTTCTTGTATAAGTAGATGTAGTTCTGTCCATCATAATAGTCTTTGATTGAAATTGTTTATTGTTGTTTATCGTTTAGTAATTTATTGTCAATATTTGATTGGCAAAATAGTGCATCGTAAATCAAAAATTTAGGTAAAGCTTTTGCCAATTTGCTTACTTCTGTTGACTGATTAGCAGTCTTTCGTTGAACTGCAACAATTGCTTATTATTATCTATTGCTTAATAATATATTTTCACAATTTATTTGGAAAAACAGTAGATCGCAAATAAAACACTTAGGTAAAGCTTCTGCCAATTTGCTTACTTCTATTGATTGATTAGATGTATGTAGTATCATCCATCATAGCGGTCTTTAGTTGAACTGTAGCAATTGGTTATTATTCTTTATTGATTAATAACATTTTGTCACTATTTATTTGGCAAAATAGTGTATGATAAATCAAAGACATAGATAAAGCTTTTGAAAATTTGCTTACTTCTGTTGACTGATTAGATATAGTTCCGTCCATCATAGCAGTTTTTAGTTGAACTGCAACAATTGCTTATTATTGTCTATTGTTTAATAACATATTTTACAATTAATTGGAAAAACAGTACATGGTAAATAAAAGACTTAGGTAAAGCTTCTGCCGATTTGGTTACTTTTGTTGACTGATTAGTTATAGTTCCGTCCATCATAGCAGTCTTTCGTTGAACTGCAACAATTGCTTATTATTGTCTATTGTTTAATAATATATTTTCATAATTTATTTGGAAAAACAGTAGATCGCAAATAAAAGACTTAGGTAAAGCTTCTGCCAATTTGCTTACTTCTATTGATTGATTAGATATATGTAGTATCATCCATCATAGCAGTCTTTAGTTGAACTGTAGCAATTGCTTATTATTGTTTATTGTTTAATAACATTTGTCACTATTTATTTGGCAAAATAGTGTATGATAAATCAAAGACATAGATAAAGCTTTTGAAAATTTGTTTACTTCTGTTGACTGATTAGATATAGTTCCGTCCATCATAGCAGTTTTTAGTTGAACTGCAACAATTGCTTATTATTGTCTATTGTTTAATACCATATTTTCACAATTAATTGGAAAACAGTACATGGTAAATAAAAGACTTAGGTAAAGCTTGCGCCAATTTGGTTACTTCTATTGACTGATTAGATATACTTTCGTATTGTTTAATAATACATTTTCACAATTTATTTGGAAAACAGTACATGGCAAATAAGAGACTTAGGTAAAGCTTTTGCTAATTTGCTTACTTCTGTTGATTGATTAGATATAGTTCCGTCCGTCATAGCAGTCTTTCGTTGAACTGCAACAATTGTTTATTATTGTCTATTGTTTAATAATATATTTTCATAATTGATATGGAAAAATAGTAGATGGTAAAGCTTCTGCCAATTTGGTTACTTCTCTTGACTGATTAGATATAGTTCCGTCCATTATAGCAGTCTTTGGTTGAATTGCAACAATTGCTTAGTATTATCTTATTGTTTAATAACATATTTTCACAATTAATTGGAAAAACAGTACATGGTAAATAAAAGACTTAGGTAAAGCGTTTGCCAATTTGCTTACTTCTGTTGATTGATTGGATATAGTATCCATCGATCGTACCAGTCTTTGGTTGACATACAACGATTGCTTAGTATTTTTTATTGTTTAACAGCATATTGTCAGTATTCATTAGGAAAAACATTGCAATTTAAGTTAAAAACTTACGTAAATGTTTTTCCAATTTGTGGACTTCTACTACTACTACTGCTAATTAAAATTATCTTTTAATATAGCCTTTGTTAAATTATATAAAAGAGCAAGATCAATAAAAGTGAAGCTGTGTTTCAGAGAATTTAATATATAACAGCGCTAGATTTTAAACTGCTTCAAAAAATTATAATTTGGTCAAATGATATAATAATTATTCGTATGGCTGTAGTGGAGCCTGGTATTAGAACTATCGGTTCACGCTAGCGCCTCTATCTTGGTCTAAGAACTAACACCGTTGTGCTAGCCGGGACCGACGGATTTGAGGAGGCCTCGGAAGCACGGCTAATATGTATTATTAATGATATGATTCTGTAAAATTGATGTTGTTGAGGTATGTTGAAATGCGCATCTCAGTAAGAACACCGTGTTATACTTTTATGCACAGCTGATAAAATAAGTACAATGTTTAGAAACATTTTTCTAAGCTAGAGAATTTTAATAAGCTAAAAACCTAGTCTTCCTCTTTTATTATAAACATACACAACTTGGCTGGAATATATCAATTTATATTAATGTCGCTTTCCTTTACTTTCAGGTAAGTCGTCAGCTTGTCCAGAGAGTTGGGAGTCACCGGAGTAATTAGTCTTCATGTAGTGGACGGTGGCTGTGACATTTCAGCACGAACAGCTTAGTGTAGAGAGGTATATAAGTATTTTATGAGTTTTAACACGGAAATGTATGAACTTTAGCAAATGAATTTTAAGAACCAATTTGAAGTGCGGGAGCTTTTTAATATCGCCAGAAATTTAAACAGACGTTCACGAAACTTGCGAAATTAAAAATTACGAGTTAAAAAACTGTGGAAGTTGAAAACTTGGCGGGTGTGGAATGGCTGCTAACTTTTCTTATATTAGCCGAATTTACATCTTTATTTGCGACTTCATATTAAAGTTCCCAACCGGCATATATCCTAATCGCAAAAAGCTCCCGTGCTTGAGAACGAAAACTGTATAATCGATTATAATCCTCTTGTTGGAGCGCCTCTCGGAATCAAAATAATAGTTACTAAATATTTATGCAGCGCCTCTCAAACTTGAGCATGAATAACGAGGTTATAAATAAATAATATTAAGATTTAGAAAACGGGCGACAGTTTTTTATATTCGAATCTTGTTCTTCAACGGAAGGATTAACGCGCTTTTGTATCGAGTTTCTCCGCTACTGAGAGCTGCCTTGAATTTTGATGAACCGCATTTATAAGAAACTATGAATGTCATTAGACATCCCATTGTTTTTCCTTTGAAACAAGTTCCCTCTCGACATATTTCCTGGCAACACCACTCCACCTTCATCCTGTTTCAAACTTGTTGACGGTATTAGCTTAATGAGCGTTTCAATAAAACAAAGTTACAAAAGCTCTTTCAGAATTCAGCATTATCGATTCAGCAGATTCCTTATAGGCGGATTTAGGTCTGGGGAGCGACGAAGCTAAGTCCTCTTATGGTTGATAGGATTTAAAATAATTAACTCAGAAATAGTGATATGCAACTTTCTGGATGCTGCAGGGTTCAATATTTTCGCTATATTCAGCAGTACACAACTTTTCAGTGTGTTTATTTTCTCTAAGTTAGTTCAGTCTACAAGTTAGAAGGGTAATATATACCACACATTAGAATTCACGTCTAAGGAATTAGAGTTACAGTAATTAGTGGGTACTGATGTGAAGTTCATAAAGGCTGAAATATTAAACACATTTCTATGGGCTAATATTTTGCCGCACCAAAACCGCCCAAGGGGTTTATTTTGCCTAAACAGTTTGTTGATTCTACAAGTTATATATTTGATGTGAACTATGCATTAGAATATATTATTAAAAACGAGGTTAGAATAGATTCATAATACTCAGTTTGCGAGTAGAGATACGCAACGTCACGAAAAAATATTGAATATATTTCAAAATTTATTTTCAGGAATATAAATCTTTTAAGTGTGTTTATTTTCTCTAATATGTTAGAAATTTACTGTGAACTATGCCTTGGAATTTCATTCTAAAGAATGCTTTTACCATAGATTTATTGAGTATAAAGCCTTTCAAAGCGCTTTTCTTCTCTAAGTGTGATTATTATACAAATTAGAAAGTTAATGTAAACGTGGCATTATAATGTAATTCTAAAGAATGACGTTACAATATAAATAGAAAATTAACTAACGAGGACCTGCAGCTTTACTTCATGAAGATCGAAATATTAAATTTGTTGTAATCTTATAGAATTGTTCGTAGTACAGAACCGTTTCTGTTTAATCTCATTAACATTTCTAAGATATGAGCTTATTTTAACTTTAGAACTTTATAATTTGGTTCTAAAGCATAAGGTCAGAGTGGAATTATAATAATTAGTTTTCGAGTACTGATATGCAACTTCATGAAAGCTGAAACACTACATACATTTTATATTTTAGTATTTTCCAGTAGCATAAAATTCCCATATAAGGTGCTCATTTTCCCTAAACCTTTATTCTACACGGTAAAGTTCGTCATCCTCGTAAAATTTCCTTCCTGATCTTACCACTTCTTGATTTTGAGAAAAATTTAGGTCTGGGGAATAAGGGTATTACCATTCTCTTTGATAGGACTGAATGTAAGCCATTAATATACAAAATATGATAGCTACGTTCAACTTCTATAGGGGTACTAAGCTCTTATATACCCAATTTTCGTTATGGCCTTGGAATAGCCGAAAACCCCTAAAGATTTTCGCTGAAAGGTTTTCTTTTTTAGTTTCTTCATTGTACGGTGTGATAGTTGATTCTGTAAGCTTAGAAAGCCTTGGAAGGGGTAAGAACGGATGGTAGTTCGCGTTTCCGGATGGCGAAGGCACTTCTGTTCAGTAGCACTGCACTTGACTGGGGTCATAAATATCGCAGGACCAAGTCTCGCTCCTTTGCACGGCTTTGCCAGCCTTTCCTCCCATCCACCATACCGCGCCCGCTTTTGTCCGTCCGTCTACCGAAATAAATACACCGACAGAATGCTAAATATTTCACTATATGCCGCGCCCAGGTGGAATCGTTGCTACTAAACGTAGAATGAATGAGAAGCGAATTGAATTATTTTTATTTATTCGAAACAGTCTTTCGGGAGCAAACGTAAGGGCGTGTTACGTTAAGAGATCCAGTGGAAATTGCAGGGCGCAATAACAATAATGGCTGATGGCGTGTCATAAACAATAACAGGGGTGGATTCGTACGAAAAACAATTCTGTTGCTTGGATTAGCAGAGGGAGGGTTAATCTTGATTGAAAGGCTACTTTCCTACACTTCCAATTATTAGATATATCCATTTTCATGTCCACTTGTCACCATCATACATTCAGGGATAAATTTACACGTCATGTCAAATTTATATCTTAATATAGTTTAGTCGATTTCCAAATTGCATTTTCAAAATTGCAAAAGATGTCCTTAATTAGCACTCTATATTTAGTCCACTGCAACAGGGGGATTTCAAAAAATACATTGCAGAAGTACAAGTAGCTGAAGCTAATTTTGAATACAGATACTAGAACAAAAGTAGCTCTTATAATTTACATAACTTTGAAGTTTCCCGCTTTTGAAGAGATTTAATATTTTACTGGCTCAAGGGATTGGAGTAGCGTCATCTATGAGAGTGGTGTGGTAATTTTTCTAAGGAAACAAATTGAACTGAGTGTGCAAGTCTACCTTATTAATTATTTGATATCATAAATCACCGAGAGTTGGACTTTCTTGGCTTGATCCAGCCGTTTCGTGGATATTAACGATTTCTGTTCAGAACGTCGTAAACTCTGGGAATGTAATTGCAAATTGTTTAACAATGAATAATGCTCGCTAGTTTCAATTATTTTGCTCTTGACGTACTTAACACAACTATAACATGACAAAGGCGGAACGAAATCGAAATTGGTCTTGCAATAGCAGCTTATAGATGCAAAACATAATTTGAAGAAATATGTAAATAATAATCAGTTTTTTGACGTAATGGAAGCGTTATAATATAATAAATAACGTCTTGAAAGCAGGGACGTAACTACGCTTGTTTTATGCTCTTTTTGGGGATATATTTAACGTTTAGAGTCGTTCCGGAGAAAAATTGAAAATTTCTTGCCTTAGATGTGAATATTACGTGTAAGAATGAGAACTTATAGTTCCTTACAGTAGCACTTTTGTTGAAAAATCAATAAAAACCGCATATTGCACTTCACATTTTGAAACAGATCACGTTCGCCGCTGCATAAATGGTAATTTATTGCTAGAATTACGTTTGGATGTCTTACTTTCCTATTTAACCCCATTTTACGATTTAACGTTGCATAATTTCAGTAAAGGGGCGTCGTACCGGTTAAACTAAAGTTGATCAACAAATATCGAATAAAAAACGTTGTGAGAACCTTTATTTCAAGTTTAGTTGATCAACTTTAATTGATTTCACAAAAGTTTGACCCAGTCCAACTTTTGTCGATCAACTAATTAGGCACTGCAATTTTCCGATCAAGTTGAAACCCAAAGGGACGTTCTCGCGGTTTGACTTTTGTTGGTCAACTTTAGTTGATCAATAAAAATCGAATAAAAAATGTTGTGAGAACATGTATGTCAATTTTAGTTGATCAACTTTAATTGATTTCACAAAAGTTTGACCCTGTCCAACTTTTGTTGATCAACGAATGAATACTAAAGTCACTGCAATTTTTCGATCAAGTTGAAACCCAAAGAGACGTTCTCACGGTTTGACTATTGTTGCTCAACTTTAGTTTATCAATAAAAATCGAATAAAACATGTTGATCAACTAATTAGGCAATGCAATTTTGCGATCAAGTTGACACCCAAAGGGCCGTTCTCACGGTTTGACTTTTGTTGGTGAACTTTAGTTGATCAATAAAAATCGAATAAAAAATGTTGTGAGAACAGGTATTTCAATTTTAGTTGATCAACTTTAATTGATTTCACAAAAGTTTGACCATGTCCAACTTTTGTTGATCAACTAATGAATACTGTAATCACTGCAATTTTTTGATCAAGTTGAAACCCAAAATTCTCACGGTTTGACTTTTGTTGGTCAACTTTAGTTGATCAATATAAATCGAATAAAAAATGTTGTGAGAACATGTATTTCAATTTTAGTTGATCAACTTAAATTGATTTCACAAAAGTTTGACCCAGTCCAACTTTTGTCGATCAACTAATTAGGCACTGCAATTTTTCGATCAAGTTGAAACCCAAAGAGGCGTTCTCACGGTTCGACTTTTGTTGATCAACTAATGAATCACTACATTTTTTCGATCAAGTTGTAACATTAAGGGGCGTTCTCACAGTTTAATTTTTTTAAACAACTTTAGTTGATCAATTTTAATTGATTTCACAGAAGCTTGACCGAATCCTACTTTTGCTGATCGACTAAGGAGTCAATGCAATTTTTTGATCAAGTTGAAACCGAAAGGGGGCGTTCGCACGGTTCGATTTTTCGATTCGAATAAAAAATTTTGTGAGAACCTGTATTTCAATTTTAGTTGATCAACTGTAATTGATATCACAAAATTTTGACCCAGTCCAACTTTTGTTGAACAACTAATGAATCACTGCAATTTTTCGATCAAGTTGAAAACTATCTGAAACGTGTGAACCTTTCCAGTCTACGCGAATTATCGTAATTGTGTGGGTCTACTGCCACTCAGTTATGTCAGCTTTTAACTGCATTCCTCGAGCATGCACTCTCGTTAGCCTACAAAATACAATGTATGTACATTCTTTGTTATAGTAAAAATTTATTTTCTTTGTTAATTAATTAATTTTTTTATTCGTGCAGGAGTTGTCTGTTTCATAACTTAATATTAGACAGCAGTTCTTGGAATTTATCTGTTAACATTCTTAAATGATTTCTACGTATAATCCAACTTCTAACCGAAAACCGACGATTTTTACGGTTACGGTTACGGTTCAAATTCACTAAAATTAAAAAGTTCATCCTTAAGTAAAACCAAAAATAAGTCCAACACCTGCAGTAACAATCGCATTTTCTTGAAAAGTGTGAACAAAATAGTTGATCAATTGATCAACAAAAATTGAAGCGTAGGAACGCCCTTTACTGAAACGTACAAACCTTTCCAGTCTACTGCAATTATCTTAAATGTGTAAGACTACTACTACGCGCAAAGTATTTCAGTATAGTGGGTGAACATTCTTTGTTATAGTAAAATTTTATTTTTGGCAAAATGACACTTAATGTTCTGTTCAATTTTGGTCAGCATTTCCTAGAATTTATGTGATGGCATTCTTAAATGATTTCTGGACCCTTCTGCATCTTCTACCACCAGTTTCCTTATCAAGTTTGTGGGTACTCCGGTAGAGCATCTCAAGGTAAGAGTGCAGTACAGGCTCTTATGGACACCAGTATCGGAAAACGTTTACTTAAAATTGCTCTGAAGATACCAAGCACCTATCAAAAATATCGTAATCTGCCTTTCGTTGTATAAAGCTCTTACTGATGATAACTACCATTTAAGAGTTAGCTGGATATCTTTTGTCTGGATCTATTTTAATCAGGCGCTTGCATTTGGCAAGGTTATACGGTCAAGTTTCATAAGGTTATATAGTCCATAAGAGTTTGTACTACACTCTCACCGTATAACTGATTTTTACGTAAAATTCAACTCCCTACTATTTTTTACAGTATCAATTCACTAAAATTTTCCCCTTTAAGTAAAACACAAATAAATGTAACACCAGCACTAACAACTGCTTTGTAAATGTTGATTCGATTTTTGTTGGAAAGTGTGGTAACAACATAATTGCTCAATTTTAGTTGATCAACTAAAGTTGACAAAAGTCGAACCGTGAGAACGCTCCTTTACTGTTGTCAGATGTTGTGTTGATGAAAATTATAATTAAAAATTAAAAAAGAATTCCATTAAAACGCTTATTTTTGTTTGTGTATTCAGATCTGGTTCTTGCTTTGTTTGGTCTTGGTCGGCTTTATTTTTCAATTTAGCTTGAAAGTGTTAAAAAATTGTTGCGCGATAAAATCTACAAAAGACGGCGAAAACAGGTATTTTTGAAATAAAAACATCTAAAATTGAAACTATAAATTCTAAAACGAAAGACGCAAGAAACAACAAAAATGTGACGTAAACACAGATAAAGTAGCTCATTAAAACGAGCCAGATAAGATTTCTAGTT
Organism: Limonius californicus; assembly: GCA_014611495.1. Taxonomy (NCBI): domain Eukaryota; kingdom Metazoa; phylum Arthropoda; class Insecta; order Coleoptera; family Elateridae; genus Limonius; species Limonius californicus. Next base: position 48,233 of record JABXWE010008056.1, read on the forward strand.
CGGTGCAACGATAAGATAATGTTTTATATCAGAAACGTGCTGCTCTAATTTATTTAAATTTTGTCCACTTTATTCAGAGCTGTTATCATTTTTTTCTGTTAGTCAATTTCTAACGAAAATTGAATTTAAAGTTCAATGCAAAGCTCAAACCTGTTCTCTAGTTTAATTTAAAAGTTATCTAGCTCTTCCTGGGGTATGAGTTGGGAATTTAATATTTTTACGGCATTTCCGGAATTTTCTTATTGAAATTATGTAAATATTTGTTTTAAAAATCCAGAGCTTTTCTAGCAGATTAGCACTCTCTCGTGTACTCAACGGAAAACTTGCAGCGGTTCATTCTTCCCTTAAAATTACTCAGTTTCAGATTCTTGATTTACACATAATTAATTAATTAAATATTTTAAAATCGCAAAAAGTTACAAACTGGGTAGTGAACTTCTAAGGTTTGAATATTCGTAGTTAGGAAAAGGAAAACAAGTGACAACACCTTAAAATGGTAGATTGGATCCTTGTAAGGACTGTATATTTAAACAAATCGTTCAATCAATAAACAATTCAAAAGTTTCCGGAACGTTGTCGTCGCAGTTCAGGTATAAAGGGCCAAGTTTGGGACGTTGATGCGAACTTCAGGGAAGTTAAATAATCAAGTCGATTCACGACAGCGAGTTGCAAAATAATATATTGCCTTCTTGTTTTTTACGGAAATAAGAACTTGTTGAGTTCCGGCGGCGTCCTCATTTTACCCAAAAAAGACAGAAGTTTGAAATAATTTCAGATATACAACATACTTTGAGCGAGTTTTAATTGGGAACTACAAAATGTGCTGGAAAATCGGAGATTTGTGAGACATTTGTTTGTATATTGAGATTATTGTATAATTACAGACTTTGTCCAAATTTAATTGAAAGGGAAGGAGAAAGAGAAATGTGAACAAACAGGAAGGATGGGCGAAGGAGGGAGAGGATGAGGAACCGGAAGAGAAGTGAATAGGCAGTGAGCCAGTCATTAAAACGTCTGTTTATCAATTTTATCAACACATAGAAACGGAACTTTCCTTGAAAGCAATTGTGTAGTTGTGTATCGAATCTGTCCCTTCCCGTTTCCTTTTTTAAAATACTACTTTGTTACTGCTAAAGGTGTGGAATGTTTCTTAAAATAGTTGTGATAAAAGCAGGATCTGAGCGTGATATGGATACTGTTACGTTTTTCTATTTTTGTTTTAACCTAATATTGTCACGTTACGAATTGTTCAAATTAAATTTTGCCCAATGATTTGCCTAGAGGAGAACGTAATTGCCATTTATAGTAATAGAAGTTAGTTAGTTATAGACTAACAGACACAGATATGGAAGTCTTCATAATGGAAATGTTTATACTGCACATGTAGCACTAGATTAGACAAGACTCAACTAAACTGCCTTTTTTGTGGTTTTCCCTAATGTAGGTTTTATAATGTATTTGGTAGTTACACTTCTAATTAATTCTAGCAGTAGTTGTTGCAGTTTTCATAAGATATTTCCAATTTCTTATTATGTCCTTTAAATGTGTTTTTAATTGATATTTTGAATGATGGTATGTGATTTTATAAAATATAAAAGAAAAATATTAAAATATTTAACATAATTTGGCTCTTTGCAATATTAATTAATATATCATATATTTTGTTAGTAAAAAATCATATATCACTTGAATAATTATAGTGTGTTACTGATTTTACTTCTATACGTTCCAGGTTATTTAAAGATTTAAACTTCCTAGATTAGTCAATCGTAAACTTTATCCATTACTGGTGGCTTTGGTAAGTCAGACTTGACTCAGCAGGATTAAATTGAACTGTCATCTGTAGATTTTCTAACATGTCTACTTACAGTGTATTACGACTTCGTGAAAAAAATAAAACGCTTTTCTTATATCATTCGTTTTTCGAAATATGTTAGGTAGTGCTTTTATACACATCCCCTGAAGTTTCAGCAATTCCCTTTGCTCTTTCCTTAAAACAGTTGTGGATTGCTTTTGCACATGTACACTAGACTTCACTCAATGAGACTAAACTGAACTGCCCCGTGCAAAGTTTAATATTTTGATTAATCCTAGCAGTGGGAGTAGATGCATGCAGCGATTGCATGTTTAAAAAGAAATTCCTTAATTGGGATGTTTACATATATGGCAATTCTTCCAAAGCAGGGGATTTTATATTTTGTGCAAATTCTTGAAATTCTTTTCACTTTTGGAATTTAAATTGCTTATTTTGTTCTAAATATTGTAATAGGGAATGTATGTTTCGTGTTATCGAAATGCCAAGGTTCGTCTTTTACCCTCAAAAATGGAATCATTAATGTTTTGTAGAGGTAAACCAGATTTGACTCAATGGAAGTAATATAAACTACCTGGAGTTTAGATTAGATTAGAACATACTGAGCATACTTAGGCATTTACTATTTTGGTTAATACACTGCTCAACAAAATTAGGGGAACACTTCTTTAGCCGTGCATAATTTTTCAAATTAAAGACAGACGCAAGTATCAACTTTAGTATATTGTTCTTTCAACATTACTTAACAAGATACAAACAACAAATATGCTCTAATTAAACGGATTTCTTCAGTAACACCAAACTATTGAGAAGACTACCAAAATGTAAATGTGTTTTATCACTTAAAATGTAATGGAAATTCTCTTAATGCCCTAATGCCAAGCTTTAGTGGCGCGTGTGCCCTCCATTAGCTTCAGTAACAGCCTGGCAACGTCGAGGCATGCTGCGAATAAGACATCTTAACATGGCTTGTGGTAGATTTCGCCATTCTTCCACAAGGGCCGCAGTCAGCTCCTGAAGATTCTGAGGTGCAGCAGGATGCTTCCTAATGCGCCTGTCGAGTAAATCCCAAACATGTTCGATGGCATTTAAGTCTGGACTCATGGCTGGCCACTCCATCACTTGGATTTCTTGTTCGTGGAGGAAGTTTGTTGTTAAATTAGTGGTATGAACTCTACAATTATTCTGCTGTAGGATGAAGCCATCGCGAAATTGTTCGCAAATGGCACAACATGCTCTTGAAGAATCGTCTACATAAATTTGCACTTTGAGACGTTGGGGAACGACAACCAAGTCGGTGCGACCGTCTATACTAATGCCACCTCACACCATGACCGATCCAGGTCCGCATCGGTCCACTTCCTCTATATACGCGGCAGTGTATCGCTCTTCAGGACGTCTGTACACTCGTGTACGACCATCGCAACGAGTTAGACAAAACAGCGACTCGTCTGTAAAAAGCACAGACCTCCAGTGTCGAAGTTGCCATTGCACATGTTCGCGGGCAAAGTTTAGAAGGCTAACTTTGTGATTCCTGCTCAAGCGAGAAGCTCGCACAGGTCTGCGAGAAGTCATATTGACTTCTTTGAGTCGTCTTGTAACCGTCTGATCGGAAATTGTCACACCGGTGGCATTTCGGAGTAGATTATGTAGCTCACGAGCAGTAGCAGTTCGTCGGCGAAGACAAGAATTAACAATAAACCGGTCGTCCCGAGGGGTAGTTTTTCTTTCACGGCCTTGTTCAATTCTCCTGGAATATCCACCCGTTTCTTGATACCTATGCCAAGCTTTACAGATAACAGATGGAGTCGATTGGAGCTGGTTTATATCGCATAGATCGACCATCTTCAAGCAAAGCAACAGCCCTCGCGACTTCCATTTCACTTAAATAACGCATTTTGGTCTCAGAAGCATTAAAAAAGTCAAAACTGACGGTTTTATTGTGTCCAATGACTAATTTGATGAGTTTCAGATGTTTGCTTTGTGGTCAAAAACCACTTTGTTTTGAGACTTTCTTTACATATTGGCGTCTACGATGAAAACGAATCGCCGTAATTCTTTTTGCACTTTGTCAATAAACGTCTAGAGAATAATATAACAAGAAAAAATCCTGCTTTCATCATTTGTTGGAAAACTTATAGGCGCTCAAAAAAGTCTTCCCCTAATTTTGTTGAGCAGTGTATTATCAGTTGGGGCAAACGCTTGCAGTTCTATTTTAAAACATGAAATACTTTCTTTGTTTTATTGGTGTTTTTCTGTATACAATTTGGAATCTTGTAAACATACTGGGAAGTTTACTGGAAATTTTCAAATTCTTGAGATTCTCTGTAATTTTAGAACAATATATTCTATATCGTCTGAAAGCCTTATCCTTTTTCTTTGAAGAATTTTATCAACAACTTCTTGCAGACTTAAACTAGACTTGACTCAACTAATATGTCTGGTGTATAGTTTTGCCTATATAGGTTTAGTGGCAGTTTGGCCAAATATTAAAGGCTTTTATCGGCAAAATCTTTCAAAATCTGGGGAATTGCATATTATATGTTGTCAAAGTGTTGAAGTTAATGTATCTTGTTTTTTCCGTCATTTTATTGGTAGTTTTTTCCCAGAACACCTGAATTTCATATAATTAAAATACTTCATGTGGAGTTTCGATCAGGATAGATTTCTTGACCTGCTGATTTAGCATTGCAAATTTTCATTGAAACTATCAGTAGTGGCAAATGCATGTAATTTCATACTTTAATGCAATATTATAGTTTATTACACGGATTCTTTCAAAGCAGTAGGATTGAAATTTACAGAACTTTGGGATTCTCTAAACATTTGGAACTGCATATCCATATTATCTGAAACCCCAAATTTGTTTCTTGTTTTATCCATAGCATCTTGTAGAAAGACGCTAGACTTGACTCAACTAACCTGCCTTGTGTGGAGTTTTTCTTATACTAATTTTTGCAAATATTTATGATTTTGGTCAACATTAATAGTGCAACGGATATATTTTATTGTTACGAAAACAAAAAATAAAATAGGTTTACATATTTGATTCGAATTTTTCAAAATAGCGCTATAAACCCTTCAAATCCAGCGAGATTCTTGCATTTTTATTGTAACTTTACAAATCCTCTAGATTTTCCGTACTTTTGGGACTGTAGGTTGCGTGTTATCGAAATCCCTAGGTTAGTATGGCCTTCTACAATTTCCCCCGAGAATTCTCCGCACAGTCTTTGAAAAAAATTTTAAAATTTCTGCAATCCCCAAATAGTGCCGCGGAAGCAACAGAACGTAGCGCAGTACAATTTCAAAGATCCCAATCACATTTGATGGTGGTTTATTTCCAATGTGCTCGTGTTTGGTTGAGGTGAACGGTGGTTGAATGCATCGGGTCGATCGTGCATGTTGATTCAGGTGTTAGCGGTTGCGGGTCGATCGAAGGTGCGGTGCGACCATCCGTGGCTAACACGCGTGCGATACTCCTGTATCATATAAAACACTTTTGCCAAACCGAATTTCCCTTATACATCGATATTTCCGGCTACTAAGCGTGCCTGTAGAGTTCGAATTAAATCTAGCTAAAATGGGCCTTTCAAAATATACACAATATGTACACATAATTCCGGTTAACCGAAGGATTTCGCAAATACAAAGTTTGCTTTCGGGCCTTTATGTGAATTTTTCATAATTAAAAAACTCGTTCGAAACTTTTTTGTAGAGTGTTCAGGAGCCAACATAAAGGGCGATATTGGAAAATGAATATACGTTTTAACGATGTAGATTTTCGGGAAAAGCGTTTTACCTTTGATGAATCAGAGATGTAATTACGAATTGTTGATGAAAACCGCCAGTAATGGCTCTGGCATAGTGGGGAGGGAAAAATTGCAAATGAATCAGCGGGCGCGAGTATCATTTACCCCCCGAGGCTTATGGAGGGCTTTATGTATGCGCGTTGCCTTTGTAATGACACCTGCGTCATTGAAGTTGCGATCCTGAGATAATGTTGCTGCCATCCTTGAGCAGTAGCAAGTGTTGAAATTCAAAGAGAATGATGAACTATCAAGTTTCCAAAGTAGCGCTGCCGTGATTAATTCCGCTCTAATCGCGGGGCTTAAATATTTTAAAATCTCTCAAAATTTTCCCTACATAAAGTTTTTAGGGAAATTCGAGAAGGGATTATCCAATAAGGGAATAAACCACTTTAAGTGCTTCGTTATTTGCGACATTTAGGATCACGTCGCCGGCTTCTGTGGTTTATAGCGTTTCGTAATCTCGGATCGAACGATTCCGGCAAACTAATGCGATTAAATTACGAACGGATGCTGGATATAAACAGTTCGAAGGTCTCAGACGAGCAGCATCAATTTTGACGCTTTAAGACCCCACCTCGAGGCGGAAATACCTCTAATTTTTATCAACAAAGCTTCGGGTTCGCTTTTATTATTTTCCATATCTCCGGTTACACCTGGATTTTGCGATCGGCTGACATCCAGAGACGGATCGACAATGCGGGCTGAAGGAAGCGATTTCTATCCGTTTGCTCTTTATTCGGAATCCAAAAAGGACAAGAGGTCAGCGTCGACTAGATCATCATTCATCACCACCAACTTTGATGTATGAAGTTAGAAGTCATTTTTAAATGGATTTTCAATTTTTATAATTAATTTTTCTATTTCGGTTTTATAAAGCCGTTCTAAGCGCACTGTTTTAGCTTAAAAACAGTACGTTAAGGAGGCCTATAATCGTACTGTTTTTAGTTTGTTTTTTTACGATGTTGGTAGTTCGATTTGAATTTGAAATGTCAGT
>JABXWE010008058.1:0-15446 GCA_014611495.1 Limonius californicus
TTGTTAAGAATTATTACTGATGCTCCTTGGTACGTAAGAAACCAGACTCTACACACCGATCTTAAGATTCCGTTTGTTAGCGAAGTCATAACTGAAAGATATTTAAAGCATCAAGGAAGACTAACAGCACATCCGAATGAACTGCTACAACCCCTAACACAAGAACCTCAACATAAGCGTCTTAAACGAAAATGGCCTCAAGATTTAGCAACAGCCTTCTGATATATTGTAAACAGAAGCAACTGCGGTAGATTCAATGGAAGCTCCCGCATCATGCCTCCACTATATTATTATTTATATGTAATATTGCCATACCATTAGCTCATAGAATTTTATGATGTATTCTGATTGCTAATAAAATAAGGAAAAAAAAAATGTTTATTAAAGTTTAAAAGTATGTTTCCTGTCTAAAAACTTAATTAACTTAAGATGACTTGATGATGGCGTTTACGGAAAACAGCCAGTCATTATTTATTAATTTTTAATTTTTTAATGGAAAATTTCGAGTTTTGCATTTAAGACCGCAGTAAGAAATTAATCAACATCCAATATCATCACACATTGTTTAGTTTCAGCAAAGCGATTATCATCTTAAATTCGAACGATTAGAATTGGTGCGTTACAACAAGACATGTGTGAAAGAAGCTTCGATCGTTACATTTAAGTATAATCGAAGTACAGCAGTCATGAACACTTCGTTTACTCTTAATCGTGATCTAAGAAATGACGTGACGGTAAGATCAAATTGAGGGTCTTTCAACTATTTTTAGCTTCTATTTAAAAATTTCTTACAGATTATAATACAAGTTTATAAATTTATGAGTAACGAGTATCGAATATTTCCGATACACTTTGCCCTCGATGCTTGTAAAGCTTTGGCTGTGAATACTGTTGGCGTACGTTCCTTAATGAATTGTGGAAATTTCAGGGGATGTCCAGTAATGAAGGTATCTATTTTGACATTTCTAAATATTTGTGTATTCATATATATCGCTGGATTTTGATTTCAAGCGGGTTTTTCCTAACTACAAATGTTTACAATTAATAATTGCGTTTAAAAATTACATTTTGCATGTTGCAATACGTACGAATCACGAAAAGTAAATAAAACCTGCTGAAATTGTGACTAGTATTATTATTGAAATATAAATATGAATTTCAATGATACTAATTAATTAAAATTGTTGCTTTGGTTTTTACTATAACTGAGTTATTGTTTCCGATTTAGGGAAGCTACCACATCTGTAATTGGTATCCAGATCAATCCAAATTTCCACCACTTATCCCTAACGGGGAGTACAAGATAGAGTTGCAACTTCTACATTTCTCTACAGAACTTGGTACAGTAAGTGGTTATGTAACTGTTTCGCGCCCTATTGTGTAGAAATGAGGTCATGATGCGTTAATAAACTGTATTATACATAATTACATAAATGTTTTAACATTGTCACTTGGTTATTTATATAAGTATTGTAGATGTTGCCGGCCTTCGTGATGTAGTTGTCAGCGCATTTTGCCTATAGTTCTAAGGGACGCGGGTTCGAGCCTGACCGCCGGTGAGATTTTTCTGGGGGCAAGAATGTGAAAGTGCGCTGTTAAAAATCACTATTGGAGTTGGAATTACCTCAGATAGACAAAATTTATAGTTAGGGAGTACAGTGGGCCAAATATGGCCCGAGTGCTTAGAGAAGCTTGGAAAACCGCGTTTAAAATTTCGCCGATTCAAAGCAAACAAACATTGGCTTCGATTTTGTATATGACATTAAATTTTTCTAAATTATTTTCTAGTATAATATTGTTTCCTTGTGTGTGTGTTTATGTAAGATGTGGTTATGTCGTTATTTAAAGTCGCCATTAAAAGTTTGATACTGAATACAGTATACTTCCCAAGTCGGAAAATCTGTTCAGTCATCTAGTGATGTCAATGTAATATAATGTAGTATACTATGTATAGATGTGTATATGATTACGGTAATCATGGTGTCTGCAGATATAAAGTTTTAATAATAATAAATAAATAATTTCAAAAAGTATTTGTCGAACATATAATAAATACGAGGTATATCAACAAACTAAGTTTTGACCGCTAAACACTTTATGGCAAGTGGAGGGACCGCGACAAGACTTTAACAGTAAAGTCGTACTACTAATCAGGTCATCACTGGATAAAACAATAACAGTGTATTGGTGTTGATCGATGCGTACAGTTGCGTCAAATTGAGTAGAGTTCGATGATTAGGTTCTGAGTGCAAGAAATATGCGTCTCTGGAGAAGTCAAGACGGTCCATAAAGAGTAAATGAGCAGGACCTCCCAGCTCCGGAGTTGTTTTGTTCTACGATAATACAACACCGCTTGTAGCTGCGGCTGCATGACACTTATTACATTCAAATGGGAACTTTTCGAACATCCTCGGTAAAACCCGGACGTCGCATCGTCCGACTACCATCACTGAAGAGCTTTTTGGCAAATCAGCGATTTAACACAGCTGACGAAGTTAAAGCAGAGCTACAAGATTGGCTCAAGTTACTCGAACGAGAGTTCTATAACAGCTCCCTAGAAAAACTTGTGCCACGTTATGACAAATGTTTGAAATTACAAGGCAATGCTGAAAGTAGGATAAGCTCTTTAATATAAAAAAATAAACATTTTGAAAAATGTTTATGTTTTGAAAAACGTTTTATAATGTGACGGCTGAGTTTCTTTAGGTTCTTTTAAATTTTGCCGCTCCATTCGAATTTATTTCGTAATTTAATTGACGCTCCCTAGGAATTTTAATTATTTATTTATTTTAATTGCAGATTTATGTTAGTTACAGTTTCGCTATTTTGCTTTTCTAAGATTGAATTACGTTGACAGTTCCCTTTGTAGGCTTAAATTGCCGAATATTGTTTTTCTCGCGCCTGACCTTAGACGCTTCTGAGAATTTACGTGCCGAATTATTCTAGAACATTTTCACCATAATTCGAATTATGTTGCAATATTTTGGGGGTAATGCATGTTTGAGTCGCGTGAGTTCAGGGAGTCAGCCTTCGATCTTCGCTGAACTTGTTTTTCGGGTTTTTTCGATGGGTGTCCATCATGTGTGAGTTTCGTTTCGCTGTTTTACCATGGGGCGAAAACAGACCACCGATAACTGTCGAATTTATAGAAATACACTGGATTTTCCCTGTAAAGGCAATTCATTGCGAATTTGCCGATCGCCTTTGGCGGATTAAAATCGAGCCCAGTTCCTGTCCCTCTGCTGTTACCGTCGGTGCGACGAACGCATCGAAATTTAGGGCCCTTGATGTTGACTCCATTTAATCCAGTATTCAGGGGCGTACCTGCGGATTTTTATCTTTATGCTGTTCAATACTTCCCACATTGTGCCTGCCTGCTTCAAAATTTAAGGTAAAGAACTAAAGTTTTGTGTTTTGTGAAAAGAAACATTTCGCGTCAACTTGCAAAATGCAAGGGGTTGGACCCCTGTCTTTTTATGCGACCCAAAAGCGACCCTCCATCTCCGTTTGTTCTGCTTATTGTTAATTATAAAGTTGGGTATATTAATACTGTATTATTCCTGTAAACTCGATGCCATTGCCCACGTAGATGGGTTGAAATATTCTAAATACCGTAAGCCAAGGGCGGCGAGTTCTCCCTTAATTGAACGTTCAATTAACCGATTGTTGTATTGACAAACATTACCATTCGCTGTCATTCTTTTGTACTGCCAATAATTTCATTATATGTGTTTTAAAATTCAGTATATCTTTTATTATATTGTATTTGTATTTGTTTCTGCATGAATTTTGCAAGCTTCATATATATAGGAGGAGGCACAATAAAGGTGAGTCCGATTCCCGTAAGCTGTTGGCTTCTCGGTTTTCCACGAGAACCTACAATCAGCTGTATTTGGAAGGTGGCGCCCATTAATTTTGACTCTGTACACAACTAGAAAGATTTCCCTCCCGTAAGCGGGAGGTTATTAAACAATAAAATTAAATCAAGTAATTCATATAGAGCGAATCCTTAAATGTACCTAATTATCCGCGAGGGTAGTCTAAAGTTTTCAACAGACATATGGAGAAAATAATCTGCCTCTGCTTTACCTTCAATAATAATCCCGATGCAGATTTGTTTGCAACATAGAAACAAGCAAATATTTTCTTCATCGTGGATGTACTATCAGTCTAGCGTTTCCCAAACTTTTAGGTTTCGCGGCCCCCTTCTTAAATATGTTATGATACACGCCCCCTTTTCTGGTAAGACGGAATCTCGGACATTCCCGAGTGCTGTAGAATGCCCCAGAAAGTGGGGACAGAACGTATACAACCATGGTGCATTTTCAGTTAGATTAGTTTAATAGTAAGCGTAGCAGCGAGTAGACGCTTAATATTTCGTTGGTGTTATGTTGTGCCTGAGTTATTTAAAGTTTGTACAAATATTTTTCAAGAACGAAAAAATATTTAATCGGGTCCAAATGTACTTTTGAGCTTGCAAGTACATCTACCTCTGCAGGTAAAAAAGCTGCCAACACTGCCAAAGCAAAAACTAGAAAATATTGTGATGAGTATTTAAATTTTAGTTTTATAAATACTGTCGTTAATGGTGAAGAGCGACTACAGTGCGTAATAGGTTTAAATATTTTCGATGCTGACAGTAAGAAATTGAAAGACTGTAGGAATCAGCCTTTAATACAGTTTTGTCTTTGTCTCAAAAAGCTCTGCTTGCATCTTCTAAAGTTGCACATCGCATGGCCAAGTGCAAGAAACCTCACACTATTGCGAAAAATCTTATTCTTTCTACTGCCGTTGGTATAGTCGTAACAATGTTTGGAGATAGTTATGCTAAAGAGATTCAGAAAATACCAGCATCAAATAATACTATTAGTAGGCGCATTGATGATATGTTAGAGGATCTGCAGGAACAGCTGCTTTCGGAACTGACAAACAAATTATTTGCTATTCAGCTAGACGAGGCAACGGATATTATCAAAGATGTACATTTTAAAGCCTAAGTTCGGTACTGTGATAAGCATTCAAAAGCGAGAACTTACTTTTCTGTAAAGAAATTCAGAAAAGAACTACAGGTGTGAAGTTATTTCAAATTACTGTTAAGTATATAGGAAACTCTGGCCTGGAGTGGCAAAAATGTGTTGGTGTTTGTAGCGATGGGGCACCGGCGATGGCAGGAAAATATGATTGTTTACAAGCACTTATTCGCAAAAAGAAACCAAATGCCACTTGGAACCATTGCATGATACACATGGAATCACTCGTTTTAAAAGAAATCAGCCCAGTACTTTTTTCGGTATTAGCTTTAAATACACAAAGTTACTCTATATACAGGGTGATCCACGACGAATAGTAAATATTTTAGAGGGTGATAGTATGGACTATTTTGAGTAAAAAAGTTCATATAAACGTATGTCCAATTCTGAATAATTACGGATATGTAGCTGTTTGAAATTGGCTGGTACAGAAAGAGACCACAAACATTCAGCACTTTAAAAACAATGGAGTGTGTGACATTTGAAGCTGTTTATTATCACAGACATTGTTTGCAACTGTTTTTATAATGCCGCACGTCTTTACGCATTCCGAATATGCAGTGTTGGGTAGTAACTAAGTAAAAGTAACTCGTTACTAGTAACTAGTTACTTTTCAGTAACTTAATAGTAATTTAATTACTTTTGTGTTTTCAGTAATTGTAACTATAACACGTTACAATTATTTAGTAACTTTAGTAACTGAATATGACAAGTTACATTTTCATGCTACAAATGTAAAATATTTTAAAAAATCGGTTTTTTAATACGTAGTACTTAAGAAATTATACCTGAAGCTGAAGAATTTGTTGAAATTTCGAATGCCTTGGTATGCAAATGCTAATACGGAACACAGGAATACCTTCTTGTACTTAGTCGATAATAAATAATATTTGACGGATCCTATTTGGGCGGTGACAGCTTTTTCCAGTAATCTTTAATCCTTTAACAACTAGACGCTCTCTGAGCAGGTATGCGGATTACTGGGAAATACATTCCTAACACCTGTGCGTAGGTTGGGGGTGTCTAATTCAGACGAAAATACATTCAACGTCTCTATATTTCAATAACAACGAAAAATAAAATAGAATCCTGGGAAAATCCCAAAAACATCGTTGAACCAGCGCCCCTAAGCTCTAAGCCTGTTCCTTCCCCCACGTATAGAATATTTGCTAATAAACAATTGCTTATAAATGTGTGTTTCTGTTGATATTAAGTTGGTAGTAATTGCATGTACATTGGTAGCGTCTCATAAAAAAAGGTAACTTAAAAAATAACGAGTTACTTTGTGGTAACTTAGTAACTTATTCAAGTTACTTTTATAATTCTGTAACTTAGTAACTTACTTAGTTACTTTTCTGCCGAGTAACTGATTAACTTACTTAGTTACTTTTTTAGAGTAACTTACCCAACACTGCGAATATGTCGATATGGTATTTGTTTACGGATTTTGTGGGGGAAATGTTCTTTTCGCTACAAGAGAATACGTTAGACGTTTTCCCAACCGCAGAATATCAAATTGCAGGGTGTTCACTTATGTGTTCAACAAACTGCGTTTGACTGGTACAGTTCCTAGCAGTCGTATTGTTTATGAACGTGCAAATGTACAGAATTTGAAAGAAATAGAAGGCATTCTTCAGTTAGTAGAACATAGTCCTTCAACAAGCACAAGAAGAATTTCTACACGCATCGGTGTTCCACAAGCAACAATATGGCGAACATTACATGTTCATGGATTGTACCCTTTTAATCTACAACGTGTACAACACCTTCATCCAGGAGATGAAGCCATACGCTTGGAATTTTGTAGGTGGATAATTGCTAATCGTCTAGTAATTCCATCAATATTGTTCACTGATGAATCAAATTTCACTCATGACAACAATAGCCGTAACTCACATCGGTGGTCAGAAGAAAATCCTCATGCCACTGCTGAAACAAATTATCAACATCGCTTGTAGTGTTCAATGGCCACCTAGGCCGCCAGATTTTACCCCTTTTGATTTTTGTTTATGGGGTTTGATAAAAAGCAAAATATACAAATAAATAGTAAACACAACAGGCGAATGGGTCGTTCGCATTATGAATAGTGCTGCTCTCATAAACGAACAAACTCAGAAGAGCTACACACACTTATGCCGACAGAGTTAGAAGGTGTATCGACTTAGGTGGTGGTATTTTTGAGCATTTGCTTTAAACTGTTGTTGTTTTGTTTTATTTTGTTGTAAATAAAAGCAATAAATAAGTGATTTGTCTTTCCTTAATTCGTTTAATGATACTTTTAATGGGTAATATCAAAACAGTTATAAATCCGTAATTATTGAGAATTGGACATGTTTATATGAACTTTTTGACTCAAAATAGTCCATACTGTCACCCCCTAAAATATTTACTATTCGTCGTGAATCACCCTGTATAATCAATGGTATTATCCATTATAACTTCTGATGTAAATTATATAAAAACAAGGCCTTTCCGCACAAGTCTATTTTTTTTCAATGTGCGATGATACGGGGGCTGACCATTCCGCACTATTCTTTTATTGCGAATCTCGGTGGTTATCACGTGGAAAAATTATACAACGGTTCTTAGAGCTTAGGCAGCAAATATATGCGAGTTTGAAAGAACAAACCACAAAGATGCCGAGAATTTTGTTGGCAAACTATTCATAATGAAACTGGCTTACTATATAATATTTTAAATATTCAGTTGCAAGGAAATATTGCTCATATATTATAACCAGGGTTCGGATTTATATGTATTCGCATATTTTTTTTGCCGATACATAGAACATCCAAATTTGGGATTTTTACGTTTTAGCATAAAATGAGCTACTTTACAATGTTTCATTTCGCATATAACTGCATATTTAGGATGTTCACCGCATATTCGCATATTTTACATATTTCGTGATATAACAGCATATTTCGTACTTATTTTCCATATTCCTTACTTTTCCTTAAACTTTAAAACATACGGTTTCAAATTCCTGTAATTTTTAAATGGCAAAAATGCGTAGCAACTCGCAACTAGTGGGTGTAATGTGCAACTTTTATTTTCATATTCTTATTCTTAGAATGGTTTTACAACAAAGGTTTAAATATCTTTTAAGGAATTAAGCTTTTAAAATCTTACAATAGTAGTAAATCCTAAAAACTTGCTAGGTATTCTGTTAGAATAACCAGACAAATCCAGAAACGTTTATAATTGTAGGGAATACCCACTTAAAAAGTACCTACCTTGATTTGGATTTCCCCTCTTTTCTTTACAATAATAATTAATAAAATTTGTGAACACAGTCAGCAGTTAGTGAAAGCTTATTCAACATTGCAAGTCCGTGACCAGAAGCAGTGCAGTTCATTAATAGTGTAGATTGTTTTTTCAAAGTGTAAATTAAAAGATAAAATTGTGTTTATCTACATTGAGAACAATGCCAAAATCAATGTCTTCAAAATATTCCCTGCTAGAAAGGTGGATTAAAGTTTCTCAGCATTTATCTACCGATGGAAAAATAGTTTACTGCAACGCAGTCAAAAACGGTAAATAAAATATTTTTAATGCATTTTCCTATTCTAAAATAAAATAATTTACAGATTACTTGTAATCAAAAGTATCAAATTGAACAGCACATCAACACTAATGTTCACAAACAAAATGAAAAAAGAGTTAACGGGAAAGTGAAACAGTCTTTTATTTTCGATGCGACTGCTGGAAGTTCAAATAAAAATGCTTTTGAAAATTACAAGCAGTTTAATTTTGATCTCTGCAAAAGTATGGCACAAGCAAATATACCCTGGAATAAACTACAAGTGCCCGCTTTTCGTCAATTTTTAGAGAAATACTGTAATCGCCACATTCCGAATGAATCAACATTACGTAAAAATTATTTAGATAAATGTTACGAAGAGCGAATGAATGAAGTTAAAGAAAAGTTTGCATCCCAAAATGTTTGGATTTCCGTCGATGAAACAGCTGACGTCTGCGGACGAAACGTTGTAAATTTGATTGTCGGCGTATTAAGTGACACGGAGCTTCCGGTACCTTACCTGATTCATACGAAAGCCGTAGACAAAACTAATCATGCTAGTATTGCTCGGTTTGTTAATGAAGGTTTAACATATCTATACGCACCGCAACCAAGTCAGAAAATGTAAAACTTCTTGTGTTAGATGCTGCTGCATACATGATTAAAGCAGGACAGGCTTTGAAAATATTTTACTCCAATTTGATTCATATGACTTGTATGGCTCAAGCTTTACATAGAATAGCAGAACTGGTGCGAACAGAATATCCCCTGGTCAACAAATTAATTAATAATGGAAAAAAGGTATTTTTAAAATCGCCACTCCGAGTGCAAAGATACCGCGAAGTCGCTCCTGATTTGCCATTACCACCACAACCCGTAATTACTAGATGGGGAATTTGGATTGAAGCTGTGATATTTTATTGTGAAAATTTCAATAAACTAAAGGAAATATTTCAAGAAATTGTTGATGATTCTAAAGCCGTTTTGGAGTGTAAGACGTTTGTAGTAGATAAGAAGATCGTTCAACAATTAGCTTTTATTAAAACACATTTTTCAATTTTGGTAACTTCAATAAATGATTTGGAAAATACGCAGGTACATCTAACCAAGTCCATGGAAACCATATATAAAGTTATCGATAGCTTGCAAACAGTTCCGGGAACCATCGGAAAAAACATTATTTCCAAGCTAGACGCTATTCTGAAAAGAAATCCGGGCTACAACACACTCTACAGAATAAGCAAAATTTTAATGGGCGAGAATGTGGAAAACGTAGAAAACATAGAGTCTTTCAACCCGTTAAATTTAGCCTGCATGAAGTATGCTCCAATAACTTCATGTGATGTTGAACGTTCGTTTTCCATGTACAAAAAAAATTTAACTTCTGAGAGACAAAATTTTACAATGGAAAACGTAGATAAAATGATGTTTCTTTACTGTAACGCGGAAAAATAAATCATAATACTTTTTATTATTATTTTATGATATAGTGATTAATTCATATTTGCAATTATTTTTTAATATGTAGGTAATTCTTAGTTCAAGATTTCTATGTAAAAAAGCTACAAAAATATACACCTCCAAGCGATATTTAACATTTTCTACATCGTGTTTGGTATGCTCGGTATTTTACATATATTTTAAATTTTTACCGCTTATTTTTAGTTTTGAGTCCATATTTTATGTATATTAACATATGTTACAGCATATTATAGCAGATTAATTAGTGCATAAAAAACGCATACATAAGAACTTTTTAGCGCATATAAATCCGGACCCTAATTATAACTATCGGATAAAATTAACGGTTGCCTGCAAAAATTGGAATTTAGGACGAACAAGATAAACAGTGAAGAGACAGAAATGAATATCAATTTAAAAACATTTAATAATAATAACAAACCAAGCTATACAAATGTATGTGTCATTTTTAGATGCGTAGAACATCATTTAAAACTTTATTTAAAACTTTTAAACGTTACTTCTTTGAAAATGATAGTTTTTTGACCAAATACCAGTTCGAAGTTACACCTACAGATGTATCGTTGGAAGAAGAGGAACAGATTACTGATTTAACATTAAGTACAGAAAAGAAGAGAAAAATTTTGTCGACAATTATTGTCGAGTTTTGGATTTACTCGTAAGAGGAATTGCCAACGTTGTTTAAGACAGCTATGCAGATTATATTGCCATTTCTTACATCTGATCTTTGTGGAGTTGTTTTCCTTGCCTTGCAGCAGCTTGTATAAAATCGAAATACAGAAACCGGCTCAACATCGAACGTAAACTAAGGGTAGCGGTTACCCATTCAAAACCAGAGTTGCACAAGTTATGCAGTTCAAAACAGGTGCATTTAAGTTAGTAATTTTTAAAAATAAAATAAGTTCTATGTAGTTTTAGACTGTACTCGTAATGATATAGGTACATATGCAATTTTGCAAAAACATAATATGCTAAACATTAAGCATTAAGTTAAGAAGTTTAGTTTAGTTTCACTATATTAATTTCCCTTCTATTATATTTCTGCTGCACGGTTTGCTTTTCGTGATTGCTGCCACACGAGAAGAGCTGTTCTACATGAGAACCCTTTTACAAATAAGCGGTGAATTTCGGAAAAACATATACTTTTGTTTCATTGATTTTAAAAAAGCCCTTCTCTAGATTCAGCAGTCACTATTTTTTGAATGTCTGCAATCTGTGGGGTTGGACAGCTAAGACTTTTGAAAGACCTTTATTTCAACGAAACTGCCTTAATTAAATTAAATGATACTACTTCACAAAAATGTCCATCAGACGTGCTGTAAGACAGGGATGAGCATTGATACCCATGCTTTTTAATCTTTATGGTGTGTCGGTTTTTAAAGAAGCCTTATATGGCAGAAAAGAAGGTGTAAAAATTGGAGCTGAAGTAGTAGGTAACATAAATTATGCTGATGACGCCGCGCTGCTAGCTGAAAGTGTTGATGATCTCGAAACACTAGTGAATGTGGTAGCTAAGGCAAGTCGAAGCAAAGGCGTAAATATGAAAATTAGGATAACTAAATAATGTTAGCGCGCAAAGCATTTCTTGATCCCTGTTAGATATCAATTGATGGACATAAAATAGAGCAGGTAAAATATTTAAAATACCCTGGTAGTTGACTATGCCGAGGGGCATTTATATCATGGAATCAGATATTGTGCAATTGAATTTTGAACATACAAACTCGACTGCGTGTCCATACTCCATAATAATTTTAAATGCGAGACCTGAACACTAAAGGTAACCACTACGAACCGACTAGAAGCCTTTGAGCGCTGGTGAAACCGATGCATCTCAAAAATGTCGTGGACTTTGCATACCTCAAATGGAGCAGTCTTAAGGTTACTGCGAAAAGAAGGTGAACTAGTTAACATCATAAAAATAAGGAAAATATAATATTTTGGGTATACTGTCTGAGGTCCAAGACACGATCTACTAATGCTTATAATTCAAGGCAACGAGGAAGGAAAACGTAGGCCGCAAGATAATGGCTACGGAATATTAGATAATGAACAGGTTGAGCGATTCTTTCGTGCAGCGTCAGACTGTAACGAATTCCATAATATAATCAACAACCTCGCATAATGAATCTCCAACGCTGGATAATAAAAGCAAGACGCTACAAGAAGAAGAAGCGTATTCTAGCATTGTCACCTTACATCACTTTATACATCCATGGATTGTAAACAAACACAACAGATATTAAATCATACAAATTGACCGGTAAGGAGTAACAGCCTGTGGAGTCAAAAGTTGGCATATATCATATCTTGCATTAAATATACCGTTCGTAGAATGTAAGTGAGTACAAAATTGATTCCAAAAACATAACATAGCCATACTAATAGAAACGTTTGCTGCATTTTAGATTATTTCAGCGTCAACGTTGGGTATATTATTATACTATTTTCAGATATAAGAGTAACATTGTTGAAAATATATTATTTTCGCGTTAAAATCTCCTTATATTCAAATGGCCGGGAAGAAAATATCACTTGGAAAAAGTTTGCAAACCAATATGAAAACCAGGAACAATATGAGACTATAAAATGAAAATGGGATATTATGTTACTCATAATCCAAATTTTTTACATTCAACACACTTCAAAGATTTTTAAAACAACATAAAATAACCAGTATGAGTCAACATTAATATCAGAATTACAAAAGTTTTACAATTTTAAATTCAACATATGTAAGAATGTAATGAAACAACACATTGCAATTTAATTGAAAAGAAAAAAATAATTTATTGTCGTTTACTGTGAGAAAACTCGGATGTTTATGAAAATAAATTCTTCAAATATTATAATAGAAAAAGAAAGGTAGAACACTTTAAAATGTTTAAAATAAATAAAATAATAATGAAAACAATCTACTTAAACATTCGAAATTCACATAGGAAGTGCCTTAATATCGTTTGTCTGTTCGTTTTTTTGTGCTATCAGTGTTAAGGAACATCCCACATATCCAAAGTTAACCTTGACCGTCTACAACGTGATCATTTTCTAACCTGGAAAGATAATCTACCCGGGGTAACTTACAGACACCTTTTGTGCATCCGTATTAGTTACCTAAACTACACTCTCCGTTACGTTCAACTTAAAGTTGAGAAATAGTTTTTAACGTAGTTTCCGGGAAGCAACCGTTTCAACATTTGATAAATAAATGTTAGGTCGCTTTAGTTCCTGAAAGAGGCGCCTGCAGCAGTGCAAGTGGAATTGTAAATTATTTTCCCCCACGCACTCATCATCGCGTTCGATCACACTCCGGAGAAGACGCGTAGAGAAAGGGAATCCAGTATATATCCAGCATCGCAGCATAAATTTGGTACCTTGGAGTCAAGCTCCATCCGAGAAGGAAGACCGAACAGAACTATGAGTCAAAGACTTCAGCGAGGAAGTCAGCCAAGAATAGAATTACCAGCCCGCCAGAGAAGGAAGCAAACCGAAGTTGAGCCGCCGAAATATTCTCAGTCCGTGAGAATATTCTAGTGCGTTGGAGAATTCCATAAAATCCGCGCACCTATACGCATTTGTTCATTTTGTGGAACACTTCGCCGTTGGGGTTAACTTTATTGATATCCAGCAGGTTACGCCAGTTAGTGTCAATCAGGTTAACATATCAGTGAAATAAGATATTAAAGGTCTTATAAGCCGGTCAGCTCAGTGACCTTTGATTTTCATATTTTTCCCGTAATTGGAAATTTCCGAACCGGTTTAACAATACGTTCTAGTCGGTCAGGCCAGATTGTACTATTTTAAAAATTAGGCATTAACAATTTCAAGTACTCACCGTACGGTAATATTTCATTTCAAAATATTCTGCGAAACATTTCAATTCATTTATTGTCGAGATTACGAAGCCACGGAAACCATAAACAACTGCCCAGTCGGATTTAATTAACCAGTACGCGTACCAGGTGACAATTTAATCTTATAACTGTCTGAACACTGAAAACGATTCCGATTAGTGGTTTTGGAATACATTGTGTTAAACGCATTTAAAACTAACTGCTAGGTGGCAACCATTTTTCGCTTGTTTATGTAAATGGAGAGTACATCTGCTGCACGCGACCTACAGCTAGACCGTAACCTTCGCCGTCCATTCAACCGAACTTTCGATTCCATCCAGGGGCGTACCGACTGGAATTTTGCCGACATTATTAATTTTATTTATAACCTCAAAATCAAATGAAACATAAAGCATCTGAATTGTAGCGTAATACCTCAACTTTGAGAGCTCTATCATAACCTTACATTTTCTATAAACATAAAGCATCTGAATTGTAGCTTAATACCTCAAGTTTGAAAGATATAGCATAACCTTACATTTTCTATAAACATGAAGCATCTGAATTGTAGTTTAATATCCCAACTTTGGGAGCTCTATCATAACCTTACATTTTCTTTAAACAGTATACATCTGAATTGTACCTCAATAAATAGCTTCTTGGTTTCTATTTTCGGCAATAACAAAAAGTAATATTCTTATATTTAAAAACTACATATGTTTAAGAAAAACGTAATTAAGAATATCAGAATTAAATAACCTAAATAAACCAGAATTTAAAAAAATCAGCAAACGAGTATTTTTCAGTTGCAGCAGGAATTAGAAATTCTTAAAACAGGTTCACAGGGAAACGGTTTCAAGCCAATGATCAATTTCCTTTTTCACTCAATAGACACCATGAAATGGCAAACTTATTCTCGTAGTTTATTGATAATGCCATAGCAATAGTGAGTTACGCTAAGTTACGTTATATTAAAATCATCTGCTTACTGTCTTCAAAATTCACTGGGACTTCTAAATTTAATTACTTCCATTAACTAAATATTTTGTGTTGGTGCTAAAAGTAAATTAAACCCGTATTATTACTTCTCAAATTTTAAGTAACTTAGGAAATTAATTCATTTCAAAACCAGTTTAAGCCGATCCTTTACAGCGAGCGTTAAAACTTCATCTGTCCGTTAAACAGTAATTTGCATTTGTATATTTAACAAAGATCGACAAGCAGTCTGCAAGCTGCCAAAATATTTTCACTGAAGTTGTGTCAACAGCTTGAGGTATAATAAAATAATTTGTACGTACCCACATAATTACGCATAGGAAAACCACGTTTGTGACAAGAACAGCCATTGCTGGAACTTGGTAAATCCAATCAGAAATGTGAGGTGTCCATGGGCAACTTCTGATGATTTCTCCAGCCTATAACGATACAGGAAATTAAAAATTTATTTGATTCCGTTTTAAAATAGGTGCAACAGAAAAAAAGCCGCTTAGAAGGAAAATTACAAGCATTTGAAAATCTAATTGATAGGTACGTGTAACCGTTTTCGAATTATTAACAGAACTCTAAATTTGCAAGATG
>JABXWE010008059.1:0-28490 GCA_014611495.1 Limonius californicus
TGCTAAATATAACTTAAAAACAATTAATAACCTTTTTTCTAAAGTCAAATGCAAAACTCCTATGCTGATGAGGTCGAATGCCGTATATTCAATCGCATGCCATGATTGTGATAAAAAATATATTGGTCAAACCAGCCAATGGTTAAAAAATCGACTAACTCAGCATAGAAGTGATTGCAGAATTGGGAAAAATTCCTGTGCCTTAGCCATTCACTCTAATAGTTTGAACCATCAACCAGATTTTAACGATGTAAAAATTAGATATTGAAAACAATAACAAAGGCAGACTTTTTCTGGAAATGTTCCACATTTACAAAGAACCCCTAAGTATGAATTCAAAAACTGATGTTGATCAGCTTAGTGTTATTTATTCTCATATCTTAGATATGGATTTGGATAATGGTTAGGTGCTGTTGTTCTCTTAAATCCGTCTCTGGACGGGGTGATTTGGATGGGCAATCAGGGAATACCTTCTAATTACGGGGGTGTTTTTTGGTTGTCCGTTCAAATTTTCCCGCCCAGGGATAAGAATTTTAGTTATCTTAGGTTGGTACTAGTTAGTAACCTTCTGTCATTGGTGCATTGCACGTGTTTCTGTATCACAGAGAGTACGTTTGCTGCGTATTTTCTTTTTAAAATGTTTGTAATAATTTATTAATTTTATATTCTAAACCTCAATTTTGTGGGTGTACACCAATTTGTTAACAATAATGCTAGTCCTGCTTTAATAGTTCTGTCATGTTTGTTCACGTTCATTTTATGAACCTCCCAGCTTTGTAAGTATTTAGTTATGCTGTTTTTGAGGTTTTTCCTCTACCAGTTGTTTGTTTTATAGTTGGCTCTGAGGAAGGAAATAAAGTTTTCCGAAAGCTTAGCTTAATAGCAAAGGGTGGTTTAATTTCTTGCCCTTGGTCGATTACCCCAACAACCAACATCTTTAACTTCATATTTCTACGACCAAATACTCTCCTTCCGGGTTTATATATATATATATATATATATATCGCTGTGCGGAGCTATACTTAAATAAATAAATACTAATGATAGTAATTGTAATTATATACGTATAAGTTGGGCTAAAATATAAATTAAATCGATGCTTAAACCTACATATTGGACGACGTACAAACAATATTAAACTCTTAATTGACATATGCTCCGCTATATGAACATCCAAAATAAACAAATCCATAAATTGTTTAACCAACATGAAATCAAATGAAATTGCACCAACCTGTTTGCAGATCTCAGGGTCGCTTTTATAATTGGGCGAACTATTTAAACTCGTGTAGCCAGTAACAAAGCAGATATACACACAAAGAAACACGTAGGGTAAATCAAGAAAATTATCATATAAAAATTATTTGGCAAAATTCATTTCAAAATAATTAGTGCTTTCCCTTAAATGACACGAAATAATATTCAGGTTCATAATACAGTATCCACATATTAAAAGACCAGTTATTATTTTATTTATTCTTTTAAATGTTTAGTTTTGTAAAAGAAAAGCCCACCTATTTACATGATATGTGACTACAAACGTTCATGTGATCCACTGCGAACTCGTGGTCCAAGGGTTTGTTAAGCCAAATTATTGTCAAATGTTCTTTGTTGTATCCAAATCTCGGCCGCACGTAAGTAAATTCAGCTCTCAATATTTCTTCAATCAGGAAGCGCTATTACTTGTTCAAAAGACTTGTATGAATAATGTTAAATTCCTAACCCCCAAATTGACTCGAGGTAAAGCTTCATATTTGAGTTTCTTCTTTTAATTTAATTATATTTATTTTAATAATATCGACTTCCGAAGCTATTTTTAATTATTTCTTTTAGATTCGAAGTTTTCAACAAGTGACACTGACGTTTTCGTCCACTTGTCAAAATAAATTATCGACCAGCCCTTAAACAACTGAAATTCGATAAAATAAATGAACAACACCGACGCCGACTTACATACAAACAATTTATTTTTGTGTCCCCAAAGGGCTCAACCAATAAGAACAAAGCAGTAAAATTCACTAAATTAATTACGAATATCTATATAATAATATAAAGTATAATAACATTCTTATCACTAATATTATAATAAAGAAAATTACTATTGTGTTCCTTACAAAATTGCACACATTTTGATATCTTACTATATATATTTGACATATATTTGGAAGTTGACAAATATTTTTACATTAAATTATAAATAAATTATTAAAAACAACTTCAATGTTAATCACATTTAATACCAAGCTTCCTCAACTACATAAGGACATTACTACAAACAGTTTTATTTCAAAAGAAAAGTATTAAATTCACAAATTTACATTTGTGTAAGAAGCTGTCAAAATAATTACATGCTTACTTATATTTGTTAAGTTACAGCTTCAGAATGCACAAATAAGGTTAAAAAGTATCTTCTATACCGTTTTGAAGATGAATATAAACCAAAACAACCAGCTTTGCTACCTAGGATTCAAGTTACACTGTTTATAATGCAAAAACCAATGCTCAGAAACAAACAAGATTGCAACGTATTCGATTTATACTCGTATGTGGTTAAACAACCTATTTTCTTATAGGCTAGCTTAATGTAGGTAATACAGTGTCCGTCCGTATTTAGATTTTCGTTTCCTAAAAATTTCTAATGTAGGTTTGATACATTTTTAAAATAAATTTTGCATGGCTATTTAGAAGTCATGTAGGTTTGTAGTAGTCGACTATAGCTTCTTTATTATTATGTATACAGTGTGTTTCAGAATAACGTTCCGAAACTTTAGGGGCATATAAAACTCATCAAAATAAGCCAAAAAGCCAAGATAAACAGGTTGAAATATGAACCCCTACAGAATTATAGGACGTCAAAGTCGTCAACAAATTTTGTTTTTCTTGAATATCTCCAGAAATAATAAAGCTATTATCTCCATATTTGGTACAGAATAAACAGAGATCAGAAACTGTCAACAATCTGAATTTTATTGATAGAGATCTGTTAAATCTGTTAACATAAATATCAATAAATCTTGGAATAAAACATCGATTACGTTTTTTACATTTTATTATGAGAAGAATGAATCAGACAAAAAATTTTTGTAACAAATTTTTCTATTACATAAACAGTATTAAATTTTAACTGGGTTGCACACAAAGAAAGTGTGATGGTTGAAACCACTCCTAACAACCTCTTAGAAGAACCTTTCTAGGGGCTTCCTAATTTTCAAATTACAATAAGTCAATAATGGCCGCAGAGCATTAACAAGCTTCGAAAACCGCGTCCTAGATCTCACCCAATTAAAGCAAATTACTTACCTAGCTGTCGAGTTGATCACAATATTTAACTGCCAAAATGAGTTAAATGTTTGAGGTTAGGTTCTGACCTGATAGATGCATTCAGCGATTGTATCATTCAGTTGAACAACGCTTAAGTAGTAAGCTCGAAAACGCACGTTATTTGATAACATTAATAGATAGTGGCTGTTTCAGGTGTTATTCCTTGTGTGTTTTAAAGGAAATAATATGGTAATGGCAAAAATCGAAAATATTCGAAGGGATCCTAAACTGACGTGGCTGTCATACATTGATTGTAACTTTTTACATCGACAAACCATTGTATTCGTTTTCCCGTCCCTTCTGGGTCTTACGGCTGTCTACCTGAACGCTGGAAAGCTAACTGCAGCCAATGTAAAAAACAATACTTATTATGTACTACAAAAAAGATTGGCAACAGGAAGGAAAGAAAATTAGATAAATCTTGGAGGTATGTGTATTTTATTCATAAAAGAAGGTGTAAAAATTGCACTAAATTAAGTTAAGTTAATTTTGGCTTATTTTGAGTCACTTTAGTAGCCTTGCGTTTATAAATGCCTGGCGAATTAGACTGAACTGAATTACAAATTTTTTTCCATTATCTTCAGATGGCTATGAATTAGGTTTTTGGAAAAAAAGTTAGCTGTTGCTCTTTACAATTTCAATCCCCACTCACTTTATGTTAAAATCATGGCTAATAGATTAAATAGAAATAAAAAATTGAACAATTCAACGGTTAGCAATGAAAAAGTGAAAATATCTATGAAAATATCGATTCTGGGTGTAGGAAAATATTCATAAATATTATGGAATATTAACGTGCAAATTCAAAGATTTTATAATATACAGAGTGTTCTATTAAGTTGTGTAAAAAACACCATATATAATAAAATTAATATTTGGTGGTTGTGTCGTTTTAGTAGATAACTTGACGACACAACTGCGAAATATGTATTCTTAATTAATCGTAAACCAAAACTGTCACATTTCTTAGATTAACTCGGCAACGGCTCATCCAAAATAAAAAAAAACAGGAAATAGCTGTATAGATAATTTTACGCTGAATTCAAAAATGTACAAAAAGACAGGGTGTTTTCTTTAAATAATAATACCTTCAATATGTTCCGCTGCAGTGAGTCACACTGTATATTTAAAATTATTTGTATAAGTGCAAATTTTGGCACTACATCACATTAAAGCAAAGAAACAATTCCAAATCATTTTAATAGTGCTTATATTGGACTTTGACACACCAATGAGCCTCTCCGTATATGTAATTAATCCTATGGTTACGTACAGTTTGATCTTTTATTTAATGTTGACTGATGACTTATATACATTTTTATTTTAAACAGAAATTTAATCCCCAGGAATGAGTTGATGTACGACGATTTTGTCAGGTTTCACATTATTTAATAACATTTTTGATTACACCTTCTTTTTTGAATGTTATCTAACTGTTCTATTGGCCCATAAAAACGCACGAAAGCTTCCTCTTCTTCTCTGGCTGATGGCTCAGCGACTCCTTCCGAAAGAGCCTCGTGCCCAGGGAATCTTGAAATGTTGTCTGGCATGCAGATTGCCCCCGGGCGTTTGACTGTACCCCATGAGTCTTCATTCAACTGAAAAAAACGTGGCTTTGCTGTGATGGTATTTAGTGTTGTAATGGAAGACGTCTTTTACTGCAAAAAGTTTAAATTGCTTAACTTATTTGGTTATGCGAGGAAGGATCACGCGGCGCAGCCATACGTTATATGCAAATTGCGCGGGTTTAAATCATTGGAACATGAAAGCCTTTCGTGTAAAATTTTGGTAAACACAACCACATACACGGTGGCTTATTTATTTCCTCGGCTGGAATTTAAAATGTCGCTTTTTGCTATTGTTGGGATTTTTCGATTTTTTCCTGCTTAGTCCGCATGTGAAACCATTTATGTAAATATTTATGGCTTACAATAAATCACTAATATTCCAGTTAGTTAATATACGGTGCCAGGGAAGGTCTTTAATCAAGGAGTGAAAATAGAAAATAGTAGTATTAATCCAACGGTACTACGATGATTTACAAGCGCGATAAATCAAATCTTCTGGTCAATTTAACGTACAATTATCAAATTCTATAAAAGATAGCACTCGGTTCCTCGTTTAGTACCGGCTTAATCAATTAAAATTCTTACAAACC
This sequence comes from Limonius californicus, assembly GCA_014611495.1. Lineage (NCBI taxonomy): Eukaryota > Metazoa > Arthropoda > Insecta > Coleoptera > Elateridae > Limonius > Limonius californicus. The sequence continues at coordinate 5,480 of JABXWE010008059.1, forward strand.
AGTAAAGGTAGAAGAAAATTGTAAGTTGATTGGGTGATGAAGCAAAAATTACTTACGTAATGTAATTTTCAAATAGGCTTTCGGTGTATGTAGGCAACCAATCTGACAGTGTCATTTTCAGTCTATGAAAATATCATGCGTTATTCAAAGGGATGCGAACTGTACGTCGCATCGTCAAAATATAAACATGTATCTGTCATTTATGTCAAGACCTATAACATTTAATTAATTACCTTCATAGCATATGGTGCTTATTGGTCTCTTATAGCTGTGTTCAAATTTTAACAGCAATGTATTTACTGATATAGAAGGGTGCTATAATGTTAGAAAGATGAAAACTATATCACTTTCCTATGTAGTCACCCTGCCAAGGCGATATACTTTAGTATTTACGTTGTACGCGTATCTCCTCTTGAACAGCTTTGATAACGTCGTTATTTCATTGAAACCTTTTCCCTACAAAAAATTCTTTTAGTGAGCCAAACAATCAAAAATAGATCACAACTGTATGCGGCATGCAAAAGGGTTCTACTGGAGTTTGTTCATGGTATTAATTGTTCTATGAGGGTGAGCATTGTGTTTGAGAAGGCAAACAAAACTTTGTCTTCTCTTCGTTAGTTCCTGATCGCCTGCTTAATATTGTAGGGCAAAATTGTCGAATAATAGTCTGCATTTATTGTATGATGTTCTGTAAGGAAATCAACAAAGAGCACCCCTTGAGAATCCAAAAAATGTCATTGATTTATCTGCTGACAATACACTTTTTGCTCTTTTTTGCGATCGAGATGTAGTGTGGCATCACTGCAAACTTGTACGTTTTGACTCGTAAATAAAATAATGTATCTACTTGTCATAATTTAGTCCAAAAATTCATCTTCATCTCTCTCATATCGCTGCAGTAAAAAAGAAGCAATTTGCAAACGCTTGAACTTGTGTTTTTCGCTCAGTAAGCGTGGAATCCACCTGGCACTCGCCTTACTACACGTTATCTTGTTTTTTACGTCTTCAACGCTTTGGACACTAATTTGTAAATTTTGAGAAACTTGAAGAACTGTTACCCCTCTGTTTTGCTGAAGAAAGGTATTCACTTAATTGTCATGATTAACGGAACTTGCAGCACGAGGCTCATTTTCTACACGAGTTCTCCCTTTCTCTAAAAGATCTCGACCAACCAAACATGTAACTTTCAGAAAGACATTGACCGCCGTATTGTGCTTGTGGTTGTAAGAATTTCAGTAGAATTTACATCTTCTTTCATAAGAAATTTGATGTGTTTTTCCACGCTACAATGAACAGAATTTTCCGACATCACATCTGTAACTACCAGAATAATATTATAGCGAAACAATTGCTTGTGATATGTTAACAAGAGTCACGGTCAGCCTTTAATAATTTAATTTTTGGAATTGTTTTTAGATGGGATTTTAATTTAAACATTCTAAACTTGCCCACTCCTCGTACTAGGAACGTGAATTACATGAATTTGTTTACATGAATATCGTAGTATTATAAATAGTGTTTATTTATTAGCCGAGGAGTACAATTGTGTATCTCCATCTATAGGTTTGACTCATATTATAGATAAGTATGTGTTTTGTACATTTTGGCAACTCTTAGTATCTATTTGAATAAGTTGAATTTTGCTTGCTTTTAAATTTTCAAAATTAATTTGCTGTGGGGAAACGTGAAAATGATTCTGGCTCCTAAATTCAACTGTGTTATTTTAACTGAGAAGGGCGGGGATGGCTCAGTGGTAGAAAGCCAAGCTTTGGATGCAATAAACGCTTCCCGGTTCGAATCTCCCCAGGGTCGGAAATTTTTCTAATTCCATGGGTGGTCGGTATTGGGCCCCTGTCTCCATTTGCCATTGGGGATCAAATTAATGGCACTCTTCGAATTACGGTCGCATTAGAGGGTAATAAGCCCATAAACAAAAACATTCACACACAACAGCAGGTTAAGCATGGTTACGCACCAACACGGTAACCCGCAGAGTCTGTCCCTGTTGTGCATTGCACAAACCAACTTAGCCTTGTCTCACACCTAAAGTGATTGGCTTCTAAGGCTTGTGAAAGCTTCATAATAATAATAATAATATTCTAATTGCGAAGTGAATTGTCTACAGTTTCATATGCTTTTACATAGAGAGTGGCTTACCTAGAATGACAATACTTACGTTGAACAAATCTGATTGATAGAATAATATACGTCAGTAATACACGGGCATGTTTCTATGAGGTATGTTCAATTGAAACCCATATTTGCTTTGTAATAAATTTATTCAACAATTTAATTACAAATAACTACCGTCACAGTTAAGTCTCCTATCCCATTGTTTTACTAACCGACGCGCGACGTATACCCTACTCATAGAATTATTGTGGCTGCTGATTGAAGAAGTCTTCCACAGCTATCTGTATTCTGCGTGAGACTCAAAATGCCGACCTTTTTCAGCGGTCCAAAAATATGGAAATCGCAAAGCGATAGATTCCGGCTATAGGGTGGATGTTCTAAAACTCTCCAGTTCTTTCGATGAAGAGTTTCTTTTACTACATTAGCAACATGTGTTCACTATGAAGGAAGTCCGATACTCAGTCAAAATACAGAATGAAATATCGCAACAGTTTAAAACACACAGGTGAGTAAGACAAGGGGATTCACTTGCATACCTCCTATTCAACATTGTCTTGGAAAAAGCGGTACGAGACTCGAAGATTGAGACAAAGGAACAATATTTAACAAATCAACACAAATAGTGGCGTACGCTAATGATATCGGCAAACAAGGTCGGACTGGAAATAACCGAACATAAAACAAAGAACATGGTGATAACATGCGAAGGACAACAACGAAACAGACAAGGACAGAATACAACAATAGGAGAACATAATATCTAAATAGTGAGAGACTTCACATATTTAAGGTCACAAATAAACGCCGAAAGAAAAAACGAAGAAGAAGTTAAAAGAAGATTCCTGCTGGCCCTGTGAATGAAAATCAATTCTGGAGAAAAAAATATAACCACGAACTACATGAGATGTACAATGAACCAGACATTGTCCAAACCATAAAAATAGGCCAACTTAGATGGGCAAGGGTCCTTCATGGAAAAAAAAATGTTAACATTACCTTGCTTGCAAAAGGTTGTGCTTTAAACTTCTTCGGTGTTGTACTTGAATGTTTCCACGTTCATCGACGATACTGGATGTGTCGTAGTAATGGCACCAAGTTTCGTCACCAGCAATTATTGACAGAAGAAAGTCATCACCATTTTGACTATAGTCTGTGAGGTGTTACAGAGATAAGCCCATTCGCAAGCATTTTTGTTCATTAGACAAGAGACGAGAAATCCATTGCGGACAAACTTTGTTGTAACCAATATTACGAACAATACTATTGACAGATCGAACTCGCATCAACAATTTCTGAAATTTCTCTAATTGAAATTCGACGATTTTCTCTAATAAGGCCTTCCACACATGCCATATTGTTATCTATTAATGCAGTACGCGTGCACCTGGCCGCGGCTCATCCATAGTTCCCTCTTTTCCATTCTTAAATTTTCAGCACCATTCCTTCACAGGAGGGCACGCAATACATACCTTTCCACACACTGCTTGCATTTGCGTATGAATCTGCAATGGCTGTACACCCGCAACTCATAAAAATTGTAGGACCGCACGCTTATCAAACTTGGACGGATTTTCAACAACAAATGCCATTTCAAAATCGAAGTTTTAAAAGTTAAAATCAAATTCAAACGCCATAAACTTATTAATGTGTTGCTTACAAACACTACTAACATTAACAAACGTCATTTGAGTTATTGCATTTGTCAAGGCTAAGTTGATCAAAGATGGATTTTAGTTGAACTAGCCTCGTAGTTTAAAAATGGAAAGGAAAAACATATTTTAAAACCAGTCCCATTACAGTATTTTATAGTACAAGGATTAGTTGTCGTATTTTGTAGGATAGATTTTTCAAAATAATTATAAATATAATAATAATATAATATAATAAATAAATATAATATAAAATAAAAAATAAATATTTAAGGTAAGTATGTTTTTCTTACGAGATGTAGTGACTTTTCTTTTATACCTGTGTCGCGCGTTTAAAGTGGCACAGAGATAGGGGAGCTAGAGCTTAACCACGGGAAGTATAAATACTTCTAATCTAAAGAAGATTTACTAGGCAGAATACCTTGCTGGTTTCCTACTACCTTGCGAGGAAGAACGGCACTTTAAAATCCGATGTTTTGGTACTGGGAATTGAACCCCAGATCTTTATCCTAGAATGATAACGCGCTAACCTCTAGCCGACGACCACCTATATATGCTGTTAAAATTCATATAAATGGATTTAAATGTTTTACACTTGATCGGCACAATTCACAAGATTAAGAGCAGGATAACTAAATATTTAAATATTTTTAGGATAATCTATAGATGTTGCGTTTATAAGCAGTTTCTGCAGTATAATCACGTTATATAACTAACCAAATCATTTTGTTGACAGGATGGCACAAAAAACCCGCACAATATCAAGAAAAATATGATTTTTTTAATGATGCTATATCATCCATGGATGTAGTTTTGAATAATTGCAATAATTCTGGAAATACACCATCAATTCATTTTTTTATTCGCCTTCTTAAAAAATGAGTATTTTGAATTTTCCCATTTTTCTGGAGCTTTTCAGTCTATGGGTGAGACCAACGCAACATTTTTGCCAGACTTAAGGAGTAATTTGATGCCTCGTACCTTCCTTTACGTTGATTTTAATCAAAGAAGTTAGCTGTGATTCAAAATTTGAACAGCTGCCATCTTGGATAGGCTCGATGGAGCTAACATATTAACGCCTTTTTTCTTTTTCTAAATTTACATATCATTTGACTCCTCGTGCCCTTTGATATTTTTTACCCTTGCCTTCTGCAGGCTATTGACACAAAACTATAAAAATAAACTTGTTGAACTTGATGCTATGCATACAACCATCAACAACAACATGCTATCTATAATAGAAATAGCTAGATGAGGTGTAACCTATTTTCATTTAGTATATGCCATTTAGCATACTAATAATCCAGTGATGCAGGTGTAATGCGCCAATTTTTTTATCGTTTTGTGTTTCTTAGACAGTCGGTGACCCAGTGAGGTTAAAATAAACCCATGCTGTCTGCACCGCCGACCTGTCTGCATCCCAGGAATATTTCTGCAAAAGAAAAGTTAACTTACAAGTCTACATCAGTATCAATGACCGAAAAATCTCATTCTTTTGTCAGTTCTTGTAATTGATAGTTCCTCGCCGCCGATGGTTGGATTTTAGGTGTTCGGAATCATACAGAATGGTTCTGTCGTTGGTAATGTAAGCAGATTTAATAAATATTCAGTTGGATCGAAAAAATTCTGTTAATTCTATTAATGGTGTGAAAACAGAATTAATATAATCAGGAAGTTAAAAAAAATAATGTATACATTCTGTAGGACGTGAAAGTACAGGTCGATATTTGTAACATAACAATATTAAAATTTAAATAGGGGCTATATGTTTAACGTAAAAGAGATTCGGCAATTTACCATAATGATGGATTTTATTGTATCTCTATATTAAACCGGTACTGTCTGCGGTATTTTCATCACCGAATGATGTTACTTAGTTTGGGAAACATTGTGCTTATAAATATATCAATCTAAAACAAATAGCAGCATATATCCCCCCCTACAATTAACACGAGGTGTTTGATTTGTCACGCCTACCAACAATTAATTTATAGGCACCACCGACTTATATTTTACTAACATCGTCCTAGGTGGTAAATGGGAAGTCGGACCCCAAGATAAATAACCACCTACCTTTATATCTACTATCTGTCCTTTATGTAGACTTAAATCCAAATAGTTCGTCGTAAAATAAAAGACAAGTTGCAACCAAATCTCTTTTTACTTAATAAAAAAAACCCATAATTCTAATATTTCTATACAAGAAAAATAAATTGAAATAAATTAGCAGTCCAATTTTACGTTCCTGGAACTGAATGTAACTAAATTTAAATTGCGCTTTATTGCGCTACTCAACTAAGATACCAGTAATTTTTAGCGCATTCCGTAACGAAGAAGGCCTCCGCGTGACGAATTCATGCGTGATCCCAACGATCAAGAAAAAGAATGCAAGCTGTGAACTCTTACAAACGCAATATCAACCCACTATCGGAGAACCCTGTATATATGCTTTACGTAAAATTGTTCCCCCTAATAAATGGAATATTACAATACAATATTACATATGTACACAAATCCCCAATTAAAGCCCCAATGACACAATTCTGTGACCTCAATCAATTACTAAATTAATTCTTAAATAACGATAAAGATATCGTAAACAACAAAGCAAGGTTATACAATTTTTAAAATACACTTCCCTTGTTCAAGATGTGGTGGCAATTAGCTCGACCGTACACCAGACTCCTTATCTATAGCCCCAGGCGTCCACTAGGTTCGGGAAAAACCTTCCCAAGTTTACTCGACCAGGACAGCGTAACAATATGAACAATACGTAGGAATGTAGAATTTTTCTACTGCGTCGCCTTAATTTCGGGACGTCCAACCTTCCCAAGTTTACTCGACCAGGACAGAGTAACAATATGAACAATACGTAGGAATGTAGAATTTTTCTACTGCGTCGCCTTAATTTCGGGACGTCCAGCCGCACGAATTTTGCCAGTAGATGGACTCTGGCATAACACCCGTAACAATGTGAACAATACGTAGGAATGTAGAATTTTTCTATTGCGTCGCCTTAATTTCGGGCCGTCCAGCCGCACGAATTTTGCCAGTAGATGGACTCTGGCATAACACCAAACAAAATCTTCTTTACCGGAGTAAATTTTATATAGGAAATATATTCCTGGGGATTTGGTTCCCTACAACTATGGGAAATGAGCTCCTGTGTAGCGACTCTCAAATATATAGCTATAAATAGCTCACTAATCACAATATGCTTCCGGGAAGATCGACAATGCTTAACCCACTGACCTAATTACGGAAAACTGTCTTTTAGAATCCCTTCTCCCTCAAACTTATGAAACTCCAGTACGCACCGCGTTGACTTGACAGAAATGTAACTTCGAAATATTAAAAAGTCCTATAAGCAGGAGAATCACTAAATATGTAAAAAGGGTTGCCTTCTTTTAGGCGCGGAAATCGTTACAGACTTTAACAGGAATTTGTAATACCATGAAAAGTGTGTATAAATGTTATTCTGCGCAGTCTATTCAGGAAAATTATATCTAAATCTTTGTGGGTGAGTTATCCCTGAAAAATTTCATCAATTCTATAACCAAAAATGAGTATGGAAACATTTTTCAGGCTGTCCTCAACTAATTCATGTTACCATCATCATTGTGGGTAGTTTGCTCATTATGGAATGTTTTCCAGTTTTTACTTCTAAAAAGTGAAAAAGAAGAAATTTTGCAGCATCCACCTTCATAGCCATTGTACCTTTAAAGTGTTTTTTACTTTTTCCTTTTTTACACTGTCTTATTCTGGAAAGTCATGGTAAAACTGTCAACATGGGTATTTGATACTTTAAAATGCGCTTACCAAGTCTTGTAAAATAAAACTTCGTGTAATAGTCCATAACAGTACTAAATAAATCTCAGCAAGCATTACCTAGTACAACTATTGCCAATTACAATGTGTTAACAACCCATTCAAGACACTTATGTGAAGGACACCTATACTTGCGTTCGATATTTTAAACAGTATTTCCATCGCTTAAAATGTCTGTTGCAGCATTTTACTCAAGAAAATTATGGTAAAACAGACATGGTGGGTCTTTCATGCCCTTAAAGAGATAGATGTTATTTTGCGCAGATTATACAGGAAAATTATGTGAAAATCATCACGGTGGGTAAGATTTCTTTGAGAAACACCATCAATCCTAAAAGCAAAAATGTGCATGACATATTTCCATGCCCTTCATATTATGAATACCATCGTGGGTATTTTATTCCATATGACCATCACGGCTATTGTATTTTTAAAATGTACTTTTCATTACCTACTGGTCAAAAATTTGGGTGTTCTGTAAAACTCCAAAACGAAACAAAATACAGTGTGTTCCATTAAAATAAAAAATGGAGAGTACCATCAAAGGACTCTACAAATATAAAATGATACAGGATGTTCCATAGAGAAATAAGAGAAGGTTAAAATGAATTAAAGGATTAATGAAACGTTATAACGACCTAAAGGGGGTAAAAACGATCAGTATAGAACAATCAGATGAATGCAAAAATGCATTAAATTTAAAAAAATAGAGATATCTCGCTAACGACAGATCATTTTTTACAAATGTTGCACTTATTTATTATTTTTTAACAGACCGTGTCAACTAATGTGTACTGCGTAGTCTACGGCTTCGCTAATCCCGTTATTGAAACTATGCGGACCAAAATTTCAGCGTAGATCTTTTTCCATATCATTACCTTTTCTGCTAGAAAAAAGTCAATACGGGTCCCAAAACCATATACACATCAGAGTATTTAATAAAACTATATTTTGAAAGGAAAGTGTATTGAAAATGATTGTTGGTCAGGTTCTACTACCATGGATTAAGATTTAAGTTTTAATTTTACCATAGAATTATTATTAGGTTTGATGGTAAAAATGTCTTTTTTTACACACTTTCTTTTTGTCTAATTTTGAAAAATTAACTGTTAATTATTTATGTATGTAACTATAATCTTCTACATGCCACAATTATTTAAAATTTTGTATTACCGGGGCAAGTGACACAAAATAAACTATGTGGAAACTTTTTCTTTAGTTCTTAATGTTTTCTTAACAAGAGATTTGTCCTTTAGCATGTTGCAAACTTTATATGTTATATTTGATACTACAGGGTGATTCTAAATATGTGCGAAAAATTTTAACCACATATAGCTGAGGTTATTTAACCCCTAAATTACCTATTATTTGTTTAATGAGATATAACACTTTCAAGTATTACATGAATTCACTAAAATGTAAATAATGTTTCAGTTTCTTGCCGGTTATGATAAAATTCATTGTTTTCGAAAGCTAGCAGTTCAAACTTAATTTCTAGCCAAGAAAAATATACCATGGCGCGTGAAAAATGGAGGAAATCTGACTCAGAAGTGAAAAGTTGGTTAAAAAATGTGTACATTGGGGTATATTTTCAAAACGATATTGTTAACCTACGCTTTTTATTTGCAACTTCTGAACTAGTATTCTGTTTTCCAAAAAAATGACTTAAATTTTTTAGAAAAATTTAATATTTCAAGAATTATTTAACAAAGTTTGGAATAGAAATAACAGAGTAAATATATACATCTAATATCCAAATATTTTAAACCAAAGTTTTCACTTCTAGGTTTGATTTCATCCACTTCTTACATTAAATTGTACATTTTTATTAACAGGAAATTAAGCTTAGACAGTTAGCTTTCTAAAACTACGGAGTTTATCAAAATGGGACAAGAAACAATCAATATAATTACATTTTAATTAATTGACGTAAAAAAATTTTGGAGACCTCAATTAAAGTTTTTAGCACATATTTAGAATCATCCTGTATAACATTTATTATACATTAATCAAGCTGTACCTAACGAATATTTTAGGAAAACTCTGAATATAAATTAATACAAGGTTTTTATTTTAGGCGATCTTGCTCTTTCTCAATTTTATTTAATCATACTGTATAACGGGTAAGGGAAGAAATTCTAATGCTCTAATAAACGTTGCCTAATTAGATTTGATTATTTTATTTGTAAACTTTGAACGTGTAATTTCTTTTTTAACGATTATACATGGCCATAAATAAAGAAGCAGTAAAAGAATAATAAAGACCAAATTATTTAAAGGCTCATTAAAGTTTTTTCCCGCAGAACCCGTGGCACGGTTTCGTAAGACGAGCTCGTTTTAATACACTTTTTACGGCGAGTTCATTTACAATTTCCTGGAAAGTGAAGCTTTATGATACAAGTTTGCAATAAGTTTAATGATCTGCGGAATCGACCAGGTGTGTGTGCGTGTGTGAGTGTGTTTCTACTCGTATATATTGCTGCTCTCGTTGACTCTTCTTTGTGAAAATGAAATCACCACGAACCATTCATGGCGTGGAATCCACGTACTGGCGTAAAATACTTTATGGAATCATCGCGTGCTTGTAGAGATTTCCAACAGCAGATTAACGTGCATTAGATTCTTTTGAGGACCATAATTATGACTGATATATTACTAACAAGCCTTTCAGTTTCGTGTAGATATTGCAGTAACAATGTCTACACTTTAATAGTATCATGTTTAGGGACTTCTTGATGATACATTATGAAAAAGAAACGGAAAATCGCTGTTTATTTCCCCTGTAGAAAGGATGATCGATATTTTGTTCTTAGGCTGATAGCCACTTGCAACAGAGGCAAGGTACCCATAGTTGTAGGAAAAGACGACTAGTTTAGGAGTTTGTATTATTACCCTGAGTCAGTCTTGTATGCTTGGCTAGGCTATCTGTATCTGTACATAACCGGGACCAAGGAATTTGTGCTGTCTTTGTCACCAAGAATAAGAGCGCTGCTACTTACAAGGAAGCCTGAATATGGTGAATGAAGCCTAGTCTTTCTTTCTTTGTAAGAAAAGGGCTTGAGTCTAGGAACTACATTACCACATAGATCCAGAATGCAACAACCTACTAGAATATAATGGTAAGATAATATTTCTACCTTTAGGGAAGAGGTTAAAGAGCTTGTATTGTGTGCATTACTAAGGAAACTTTAGTCCAGGCAACGATGTTTTTCGCAGGTAAACTTATTAGCGTCTTAGCGTTGTAGGAACGAAGCTTTGGTTACTTTTTCATATAGGGAATCGGAACCATCATAGCTGATCGTGCTACCACCATAATTATGAGAACACTTCTAACTTCACGTGTTAGAAAGCAGTTTAGGGATACCTCTACGTAAAAGGTTTGGGAACCTGTTCCGGGGTTAGTATTACCTTCAGCAGTGAGATTTAGGTCTTTGCCTTTTATTTACTAGGAATGCAGTCTAGACTGCCTATACTTGGAAGGGATGGAATTTGTGTTACCTTTGCTAACCCGATTAAGGGCGTTACTATTTTCATTTGGAAGGAACCAAGCTACAGTCTGTTTTACTTGCTAGGAAAGGGTTTTAGTCCAGGAACTGTGTTACCATCCACAGACGCAACAAACTTTCGTCTTCAACGAAATAATTTTGACTTACTTCTACATCTAGTGAAAGTGATTCTGATTAACAGTTTGTATTAGTTTCATCTTCATGTTCTGCGCTGATATACCTACTGTCATCTTAAACTCGGAGAGCAAAAGCCTAGGTTCCTTTTTCTTGTAGGAAATAGGAATAATTCTAGGTGACTGTACTATATTCACCTTATTGTAACACTACTTTCTTCGGTTTTTGTTTAGTGCGTGAATGACGAGATATGATTACAATTCCAGAACACTGCAGCCTTAAGGCTTATTGTGTTGCCCAACATGTCGCCTATTTAGTGAAGAGTTTTGCCTTTCCTGTCAGGTTTACTAGTCTCTTCACTAGGTTTTCTCTTGTTAGAGTTTCTCGATAGTTTTTCTCCTTCCAGGAGTGTATATCTCCATCTGGCAAGACCGTTACAGTCGAAGATGATATGAAAGGCTGTTTCGTCTTCTTCATTACAGTCTGCAGATAGGTCTCCCCTGTGGATGCCCGTTGTGTGCATGTGTTTTCGAAGGTGACAGTAACCGGTTATCAGGCCCGTCACTAGCCTGATTTGGAGTCTGCTTAATCGCAGTATGTCATCTGCCAGTTTTTTGGATGGTTCCCGTAGTATTAGTTTACTATGTTTCAATCCACTCCCGGAGTTCCAGTGGTTTTGGTGTGTTTTGTTTGTCTACCCAATTAACCAGCTGCGTACTGTGGTTTTGATGACCCAAAATACTGCTCAGGACCAGTAGAAGGTGCTTCTGATCTCTTTTTCTCAAGTGTGTCAGCATTTTCATTACCTTGTATACCCTTGTGTCCAGGCAGCCATACTAGGGTTATCCTGTTGTGGTTTGCCAGAGCTATTAGGTTTTGTAGACAATCCTAGACTAATCTTGAGTTAATCCAGTGACTAGCTAGGGCTTTTATAGCAGCCTGGCTATGTGTTAGGACGATAATATCTTTTCCTTTGTAATTACTTTTAATATTCTTCTGTATGCATATGTCTATAGGATGAGTTTCTGTTTGGAATACTGTGGCATTTTTCCAGAGATGCATATACATTAAATTGGGGAGATTTGCCATATATTCCTGCACCAGTGCCGTTGTCAGTTGTAGATCCATCTGTATACCAAATTAGCTTGTTGGTCTGACCACGGCTTTGGATTATCCCCTCGTTCCAGTCTAGTTGGATGTTGAAGGATTTATTGTAATTTTCCTTGATTAGCATCATGTTACTTCTCATATGTTGTAATGAGTTAGTGATAATGTTTTCTATCCTGGTGTGTCCAGAAATAGTTCTGGTTTCCTAGCTTTGATTGTATTTCAGCCTGTACACCGCTAATCTAGCCTCCGCCTTGATTATGATTTCAAGAGGAGGCAGGCTTAGTAGGGTTTCCATAACTGCTGTTGGAGTGCTTCTCATCGTACCTCTGATACACAAGCAAGCAAGTCCTTGGAATTTGGATAGCTCAAACTTAGCTTGTCTTTGTTCCACTTTAGGTCACCACACCAGCGATCCATAGATATCCATAGGTTTTACCACCGTAGTATACAACCAGTGTACCATGCTTGGTTTAAGTCTCCAGGTTTTGTACTTATCTTGCCTTTATTTACAACTTTACTTTGTGGTAGCTATGTTACTATCCACAGACGCAACAACCTTCGTCTTCAAGGAAATAATTCTGGCCTACTTCTACGTCTAGTGAGGGATTCTGTTCAGGGGTTTGTATTACTTCCATCTTTATATTCTAAGCTGATACACCTGCTGCCATCTTAAACCTGGAGGGCAGAATGCTAAGTTACAATTTCTTGAAGAATAATTCTAGGTGACTCTACTATATTCACCTTATTGTAACACTACTAACTTCTTCTGTTACAATCTATTAGTTTGTGGAGAACTACTACTTATCTTTGTGGTCTATGGAAACCTACTAAGTAACTGTAGCCTAAATTGAGTTCCTTGTAGCGTAGTATATCAAGTTTAGTCTACCTTTATCAGTAAAGAAGCGGAAACTATTTCAATTGGAGGGTACACTATGTTTATTTACCAGATTGGGGGAGCTGTTACCTCTATCTGCAAGAAATGGACCCTACTTGGCTGTTACGTGTAAGGAATGGGAATTATTTCAGAACGTTATGTTTTCCTTAACAGGCTGGATTCAGAATGTTACAATTTTTGTATGATATTTTTACTGCTATTCATCTAAAGGCAGTTGAGGCCCTGTGCCTCGCAGATAATTGTATCAGCGCTGGGGATCTCTGAGGAACGCGGCCTAGGCTATCTATACATGCAGGAAATGAGAATCAGTAGTAGTACAGTCGTTAAGTTTTATAATTAATATTATTAGGTAAGAGGGCTTTGGCCTTTAATATGTCTTCCATCACTTCGACCCTTAATGGTTCTTTTGTAACTTAGGCCTTGCTTTGTTTAGAGAAGTTGTAGGCTGCTTTCAAACCTTAAGATATCTTTGGACTTTGAGTTCCTCAGCTTTACCAATCTTGAACAGGTGGTATTTTAGCGATGTGTGGCTTGTAAGAAGGCTAGTGATGGTGAAGTCCCACCTTGCTGAGACAAAGCAGTTTTTGCTTTCTTTTGCGAAATAGTTATAAAGTGTTTCTTCTGGCAGTGTGAGGCTTTCACTTGTTCCTCATATAACCTGAGTTCATGTTTAATGTGGCTTTTCTATAAACCACAAAAAGGTTCCGGTCCAATAGAAGCCGTTATTGCTCCACGTTTTGCTAGTTCGTCGGCCTTCTTCTTGCCGGCATGGTATACTCTCGTGCCCTGGAACCCACTATAAAGTTACGTGGTTATTGTTAGCCAGTTGCGTGAGGTTACTGAGGCATTCCTAGACAAGCTTAGATTCTCAAGTAGAGGCTTTTAAAGCCTTTACTGCTGCTTGGCTGTCTGTGAGAATGTCAACTGTTGCACCTTCATACCTTTTCCTGAGAGGTATTCTTGTGCATAGGTTTATTGCACAAATCTCAACTTGGAAGGTGGTAGCTCCGGCACCAAGGGGTTCCAAAATTTGGTACCCGAGACCATAAACCCTCGCTCCCGTTCTTCCACCTTTCATTTTCGAATCATCCTATACCACTGGAGCGATCCCCTCTTGAAGAAGGTATTCCTGAGGTGCACACTTCCCGGTCTGCAATGGTCACTTTTAATGGTTGGTACAAATAGTATTTTATTGTCATAAAATCCAAAATGGTGGAGGCTGTTCGCTCTAGATGGGGGAGTTTTAGACTTGTTAAGTGGCCTCTCAGGTTTTCTGATTTGAGTTTGTTTGCTCTTTCGAACATGAGCGCATGTGTCATAGCTTCTTCTGCGCTTGTAGGTGGAGGGGCATTAATCCTAATATGGCCTCCATAGTCGCAGTTGGGTAGATGCTCATCGTACCTGTTATACTTAGACAGGTGTGTCTTCTCTAGTTGTAACTGAGTAGTAACTTGTTTAGTTTTTGGCCACGACACTAGCGATGCAAAGGTAATCTTGATTATAATAGCCATATATGACCAATGGATCATTTGCGTTTTCACCCCTAGTTTCTACCTACAAGCCCGCGTCGTGTTTGGGTTGCTATTACTGCTTTCTTTTGCAGTATAGAGAAGTGTGAGGTCCACGTAAAATTTTGGTCTAGCTTGACTCCTAGGTATTTTACTACATAGCTGAAGTCAATGGACGTCCCTTCTAGCGTTGTGCTTTTAGGTTTAGCTTCCTTCGTCTAGTAAAGGGAAGTCATTAACCTTTATTAAAATTCCACTAGCTTCATCTATTACAAACCAGCAGTAGGATACCTCTATTTATAGGGTAGGTGAATCTTTAGAAGTTTGTAATTGTTTTTATACTACTTGTTGTTATTTCTGAAGCTTCCAACTGTTTGTCTATTTTGTGGGCGAATTTCCATGCTGTCATTAGTCCGGTTGTTTTAAAATAAGCATTGTTTTCCATTCGAAGATGTTCTTTTCTTCTTTCTTTAAAACAGTAATTCAAATTCAGAACATTAGTACCTTTGGCTGTTGGGAGTTAGTGCTGGAATATACGCGCTTACAGGAAACAGAAGCCTTTATTAATTTGTGTTATCTTTATCGATTAGGTAAAGATAACGGCAGGGGTTTGTTTACGTTTACTAGAGTGATTCAGGGCGTTGTTAGCTTTTACCCGAAATAGGGCCTAGGAGACCTTGTGAAGAGCACAGCGTCATTCTATTCGTTTATTAGTACCAGTAGAATCTGCACTCTGAATTACCGCCAATACCATAAGACGTGAAATTAAACAAGATCTCATCAGAAAACACTCCCGTTACTGGGACTCTGTCTTGTAGAAAAGCGAGGCAACTCCTTCGCCCAAAAAATCTAAAGACCCACTACATCTGAGCGGAGACTACCTCAGGGTGGTGACCAGCCTTTTGACAGGCCACTGCACCCTGAAGAAACATCTAACCACGATTGGCGTTGGAAACAACGCCCTCTGTCGTAGATGCGCAGAGGAGGAAGAAAACTATCAGCACGTGTTGCGTGAATGCCCAGTCTGGGTGGCATACAGACACAACCTAGAGCTCTGATTTCCGAAACCTAGCGACATATACGAGCTGCCTGTAAGCAGTACATTGGGTTTCTGCAAAGTAACCCGGCCGTTTGATCGCTGAGATCACGGTGGGAAGATGCAATGGGTATTATTGCCTAAGTACTGGGTCTTCCGGGACTATCGTGAACTAACAATAACAACAACAACAGTACCAGCAGCAAAAAACGGTGTACCTTTATTATAGGGAACCAATCCTATGTAGGCGTCCTAGAGCTTGTGTTATTAGCACTTATTAGAAACCAGAAGGTGCTGTTTTCATTTAGCCGAAAAACATTTTGACGTTCCTCTTACCATTACTAGCCGGTAGACAACATTTTTTATCTATCCGTCTATTTGATGTGTAGAAAGGAATTTGTGGTACCATCACTAAAGCGAGATTAGAGAGAAATCAGCGGAAATGTTCTCCAACCCATGAATTTAAAAATGTGAATAGCTTTTATTTGAAATATTTCCTAGTTACTAGTACATAATCTTTGTATGCAACCAGACAGGTTTCAAATAGAATTCTTCCTCTTCTTCGTCTGTGATTAATTATTTGTTATTAGCGGATTTTAAGAAAACCTGTGCCACTCTTTTTGATGAAAATTTCAAGACCCGAGCATCCTTGTAGTTACCGCATTTGCATGCTGGCCGTGCCTAAGAAGTTAGGCGACCCACATTAGATCTTAAGCGACCCTGGCGAACCGCAGCCAATGACCCGACTTACAATAGCCATCAAACCAGCGCTATTAACTCCTCTTTGCCTCTCTGGAACCTTCTTATTCCTCAACAACAACCATCCATTATGATGACACTACATTTGTTTACAAGCATGCTGCTATTTTGACACCACACTCGAACAACTTGCGGCTGTAGCAATTTAACGGAAAGTGCTAGATTCTTCATTCTTGCGCGAAGTTACTCGTGTGAACCACATAAAAAATGTTGATGGGCCGTGAAGACGCTGTCAGGTGTTAACTACCCGAAATTTGTGTTTTATTTGTCCATGAAGCTCTTTTAGTTGTTTTGATTGAAGAACTTTTTTAAGTTGTATGTAATTTTTGTTAGTTGATGATCATACTTGTTCAAATGCACTAACAGAATCAGGTTTGATTACATATGTCGCATAAAATGCCATGTTTGTAATCATCCTTATGGTAATTATTAGCTGAGAGAATTTCCTGTCCTAATTCGCTGTCAGCTAGAAAATTACTTGAAATTCGATTCTACAAGTTATGATTTTCAAAACCTGGATTTTTAATTTGTATATATTTGTATATTAATAGCGCTTTGGATGGTCTATCTCTATAAAGTGGTTCTTTACGACAGTGCTAATTTGATTGTGACATTTCCTGAAATTTAAGACATGCGAGCTGGAAAATGGTTTCTCTTCAGACATTCAACGCCAAAATAAACTAAACGCTTCGCTTGGAATTTTCCGTACTACCAACAATAATATCTGAATACTTACAATACCGTACAATTTTGAAACATTTTCAAAACATTGCCAGTTTCAGCTTTAGATTTAAGAGAGAAGTTTCTATTTTATGTAAGGTGACTGAAGCGTTGGTACATAGCATTGGGAAAGAAGAAATGTTCCACAACAGCTTATCTAGAAACTCTAGGAATCGGATTTTGCAAGTATTTTCCAAAGTTTGTTGTTGTAAAGAAGTTAAATATTTATTCTTTAAAGTCCAACAGAATTAAAATTCCTATTTTTGAGTAACAGGTTACGCAAGTTCAGTTCTTTTTAAATTCGTAGAGTAGGGTCCATAACAATTCATTTTCAGGTATTTCTGACATCTATTACATAACCAAATGTAATAATAATTCTTTAAACTGTTTTAGGAAAATTTCTACTAATGTTTAGTTAGTCTCTTGTCATAAATGTGTTACAAACTGTAATGCTAATACTAAAGTTAGTCAGTTAGATTCTCGTTTTCTGGTAATAAATGTGGAATATTCATATAATCCTACAGCCGTATTTTGATACTCGGAAATTTTACATTTTATCCATTTTCCGTTTCTTTGATAAATTATTGGAATATAATTGTACATATATGTATATATATGTATATATATATATATATATATATATAATAGACATTTTAGTAAGAAAATAAAAAAATGTTGTAAGCTGCTTGCGTCTCTATTAAGTACTAAAATTAAAAACCGTTAATGTGTCGTTTACTCGAAATATTTTTGAAAATTTTATTGTAAAACTTTTTGCAATTTTGTTGTTCAAAAATATTTTATTGGTTAGCTTAAGCTTAAAATTGCAGTTGGATTATCAATTTTTCCTTCATCGGGAACTAAATTCTAAATTTTTAAGCAATCTTATTTTTGTAACTATGGCAAACAGCTAGATTTTCATTAGTGCTTTTTTTAACACCATGGTATAAAAGTTGTAGATAAGCACTTCAAGAAGATATCAAGAAAATGTGTACGGTTCACTTCCAACACCGGATTTTGAACATTTTTAAACAATCTTAGATTTGGAACAATGACCAAAAGCTAGACTTTATTAGTGCTTTTTTATCACCATTGTATAATAATTGCAGATAAGCATTTCAAGAAAATATCAAGAAATTGTCTACGGTTCACTTCCAGTTTCGGATTTTCAAAATTTTTAAATAATTTTATGTTTGTAACTATGACAAAAGCTAGATTTTTTTAGTGCTTTTTTTAACACCATCGTATAAAAGTTGTAGATAAGCACTTCAAGAAGATATCAAGAAAATGTCTACGACTCACTTCCAATTACGGATTTTTTAAATTTTTGAACAATCTTATTTTTGGATCTAATACAGAAAGCTAGATTTGTATTAGTGCTTTTTTAACATCATGGTATAAAAATTGCGTATAAGCACTTCAAGAAGTTATCAAGAAAATGTCTACGCTTCACTTCCAATTTCGGGTTTTGTAAATTTTTAAACAATCTTATTTTTGTAACTATGACGAAAAGTTAGATTTGTATTAGTGCTTTCTTTAACACCATTGTATAAAAATTGCAGATAACCACTTCAAGAAGATATCAAGAAAATATCTACGATTCACTGCCAATTCCGGATTTTAAAAATTTTTAAACAATCTACTTTTTGTAACTATGACAAAGAGCTAGATTTGTATTAGTGCTTTTTTGAGCACCATGGTATAAAAATTGGAGACAAGCATTTCAAGAAGATATTAAGAAAATATCTACGGTTCACTTCCAATTCCGGGTTTTTTAAATTTTTAAACAATCTTATTTTTGTAACTATGACAAAAAGCTAGATTTGTACTAGTGCTTTTTTTAACACCATGATATAAAAATTGCAGATAATATTTCAAGAAGATATCAAGACAATGTCCACAATTCGCTTCCAATTCCGGAGTTTTCTAAACTTTAAACAATCTTATTTTTGTAACTATGAGAAAAAGCTATTGTATTAGTGCTTTTTTTAACGCCATTGTATAAAAATTGCAGATAAGCATTTCAAGAAGATGCCAAGAAAATGTCTACGGTTCACTTCCAATTCCGGATGTTTACTAAAAGCAGAAAGTATGTATGATATATAGGATGGGCCAGCTATGTTGTCTTTCCTTAAAAGTAGTTGACGCAACCCAGCATACATATAGCTATATACATTTTAAGCGAAAGAATTTGAAATAACGCGATAAACAAAGTTGATTTTATTTTATTAAATAACGTGGTAATGCAGCTGTACGCCGCACTTCATATATATCAGTTGTTATCCAACTAGAAGACCACCGCCGCCTGAAAAAATCTTCTTTAAAAAACGAAGATTAATTTGTTAATTCCAGAAAATATAAGTCCGGAACGATTACGAATATGGAAAATGAACTGGCAGTGTAAAAGGCAGTGGACGAGAATCCCTATATAAGTCAAAAAGATCCTAAGCGTGGGTATTAGTAGAACTTCAGTCAGAAGAACCTATATTTAATTTCTATCACATTACCTTGGTACACGAGCTGCATGAAAATGATCCTAAGAGAATATATAAATTTTGTAATTTCTTTCAAAAATCTTTTGGGCCATTTTTACTAAATTGTGTATTGATTAACAATGTGGAAAAATTCTCAAACAATGGTAAACCGAAGAGACATACTTACGTACTTTCCAATTTTAAATAATTTTTTCTGCATAGTACGTAATTATATTATTGGACTGCAGAAGATGTAGAACTTAATGTACAATGAAAACTTTGGTGCGAACATCATGGCTGGCCCACTCACTACTGTTAATCTAACTGTTAAGGTTGTTAGGAGTTACTTAAATACCGTATTTGGAGAACATTGGATTGGAAGAGGAGCTGTGAATCCATGGTCACCAAGTAGATGCTATATCACTCTGCTACACTATTATCTTTGGGAAATGTTAGAAAATGTTTGGAAGTAGATGCAGGCAATTTGGACATTTACTGAATTAAACAGAACTTTGTTATTTATTTTTTGTTGTGCTTCTCTTGTTTATTCTTTAGTATAGTACGGTTGAACCAATGGATGCTTTTTTTAGTAAATACTAGTGTAGTTATTCTTAGTATAACCGTTAGTTACAACAGTAAGATCCACTTGACGGGAAGTTACTAAGGTCAATGGAATTACGCCAGATATGCAAAATTCATAGGTAGGGTGTACAATAAGCCAAAGAGAGCTAGAGTGCACAGAGCTGCTTGGAAATCCGTGTCCTAGATCTCACTCAATGAAACAATAAACAATAATAATAATAAGGTTACTTGTATATTTAGTATAAAAAACTCAATAATTTCAGCTGCTGTCTTACATGTATGTTGGGTTGCGTCAACCACTTTTAAGGAAGGACAACTTTACTGACCTACCTTGTATTATATGCTCTTCACTAACATTGTATTTTATTGGGGAACAGATTTCAGATTTTGTCAAAATTGAAAACCCGGTTTAAATTACCACATACCTATTCGAATGTTTGAACAGAACCGTACTTTCCCTATATTTGTTGTATATGAAGGTAAAGATGAGGCGTCTGTGGGCTAAAAGTTAGCGCGGTAGAGTTTTACACTGAAGATCCTAGGTTAAATTACCAGTGCCAGGACATCGTATTTTTAACGGCCGTTCTCCCTCGCAAGGCATTGGCAAACAAGCGAGGTATTCCGCCTAGTAAATCTTCTCTGGAGTAGAAGTGTTTATACATCCCGTGGTTCGAAGCCCACGTTAAGCTGTAGGTTCTCTATGTCTGCATTTTAATCGCGTAACACTGACATAGGAGAGAAAATCGCTACGTATCGCAAGAACGAGAGCACTCGAAGAGAGAGAAGAAGATAAAACTTGAAAATGTGTGGCAGTAATTTTTAATTGACTCCGTGTATCATAGTAATTAAAATAGAATTGAAATTTACTTTTTATAATCCTCAAATTCCATTTACGAACAGACGTGTACCAGTATTACTTAACAAATTTTAGTTTTTACCTCTGGCATCAAAAGTAATTTTCCTTTTGGTTTATTTTAGAATAGCTTAAACATGACGTACACGCAAAAGTTCCATTTTCAGCAATTTTTGCTTAGTAATGCCAAACTTTAAAAATAACTACAGCTATAATAAAATTAATGCGTGTACGAAAAAGGCAGTGCGTGTATTTTACATGAGCAGCTTTTATTATTACATTTTGCCTACGGCTAACGAGCTAGACCGCAAAAAACTTAAATTGCAGCGCTAAAAAGTTAATTGAGCCTTCTTCCTCGAATTCTTCGTGTTTTTGCCGACCTTGTTCTTGTTCACATTCGCGCTTAATCATAACCGCAAAATATTCTCTAGGTACTCATGCTGTACAAAATAATAAATAGATACCGTGTGAATTTGGTTTATTATTTTAGGAAAGATGTAATGATTCATGCTGTACTTTTAAAATTAACGGTTATTTTTAAATATGTTTTAGAAGAAATGTCTTATACTGAGAGACAAAGTTCACGTGTTTGTCATACAGGATGTTTGTAATTAAGAATTACTGTTCAAGTGCGCCTCCACCATATGTCAAACTTATTTTTCTGTTTGCAATTTATTATTATTGCCTTCAGATTGGCACATATATCTATATATACTTTTCTATATGTGTTGTTTTAGGAAATAATTGTACTAATTAGTTAATAGAGTTTATTTATCCACTTAACTTTGCTTGTTTCCGTTACAGTGTGCTGTGATAAAAATCGTTTGCCTTCCCACATGCTAGTTTTAGTAGGTCACATTCGTGTGCAGTTATTGCTTATTAGTAAAAGTGTATTATCAAAAGCCCAAGCAGTGCGGTGTGCTAATTGATACAGTTGGGCAGTCAATTAATCAGTCATTACGTGGCAGATGCTTATCTGCAAAGACCAAAGTAATAAATTTATTACTTGCCTGCCACAACTGAAGAACAAGGTTTTGCAATTACGTATCCTAGATTTCCATGTCATCCAAGCTAATTTAATATTTCTATCTTTTATCTCGTACCTACACAGGTTCAAAACATCTTTCTAAGAACTGGAGATAGAGAAGAACCGGATTAATAAAGCGGCGCGATTGTAATCTGGCGACTCCGGGAACAAAAAGCTTGCGCTGGGACTATTGTGGACATCGAATTTGAGAGCAAAACGAGACCGCCTCGATTATTGTCTTCAAAGCGTTACATTTTCTTCAAACACGCTTCGTCCTGCGAAATGGTAAGCGCCCGCTCCGAAGCCATTGTATTGTTATTTAGAACGTGGGAGGCTGCAAAAATACACGGTTGAAATATATCGCGTATAATTCGCGGGGGCGATTTCTGAATATATAAATGTATCTGTGGGTAGGCTGGCTATTAATCTGTGGCAAATGGAAATCCTTTATGGTTTGCCGGTTATAGGAACGCGACAAGGTTGATTTGAGGAAAGTTAAACTTGTTCCAGTTTTTTTTTCGGAAAGTAGAACAGTCGTTTCTTCGATATTGTGTTTTCTGTAACTAATCTAGATGCATTCTAAAAGCTGAAATTTAATGTATTTTAAAATAATTACGAAAATTGTATCAGAATGTTTTTAAAATTTCGATAAGGGATAATATATAAAGATATCCTTTATATATATATATATATATGTATATATGTGTGTGTGTAATCTAATAATCTAAATTAAAATAGTTTACCATATTATTTTGATAGAACAAGTTTCGGCAACTTTCTTTATGTTTACGTTTTTACAGGTATTGTATTCAAATGTATT
>JABXWE010008060.1:0-21353 GCA_014611495.1 Limonius californicus
AGAAATAAAATTTACGTTGAATCAAATCTAACTCACCATAACCTTGGATAAAGCAGTCTAACCGAAACTTAATGTAACCATTTTATCCTAAGCGTAACTTAAAGCAAGTTATTTAACCTTGAACCTTTTTTTATTCATTTATAGCCCCCCCCCCCCGGAACCGCTGTTGCATTACTTCAGATGAGTGCGGGCGTCCCTTACATATTAACCATTCATGCAACATGCACCCTAACTTTAACTAAGTGAAATACGGTCACCTCAGCTGGGGTTCGAACACGCAGCCGCTCGGACCGCATCTCACTGTGACCTCGAGTGACAGCACGTATCCGCACTGCCTCATCGAGGTCCCTATCTAATTTAAACCTAACAGCGTAATTAATTCATTATTATACCGTGGTTTCATACGGCGTAATCTTAGCCATCCTAACATAACTTTAACGTAGCCTTCCTATCCTAATCAAATTTAATTTTGACAAGAGATTATTTATAATAAATTTATATCACCGTAAACCAAGCTGACCCACTTTTAACTTGACTCATGGATCACGAATGTATCTTGAACATACACATGAACAATACATGAAAACTCCGGGAAACTGAAAACAGTAAATGCCTATTCAATAGCTGGATCGTTTTCGTGAAAATTTTTGGCACGTTTATTTTAAGATTCCGCACATTTTCCATAAGATGTTTTACAAATATATTGTACATATGAAAATTAGTTGACACATCCGCAAGCTAAATCAGCTTTAAAATGGTTTCTACTAAATTATTACGTTATAAGTTTATTGATATTGTGCATCGCATAAACTTACAACCAGGGGTGAAAGTATACAATCTACAACTTACTTACTTACTTAACTTACTTACAATCTACAAAAAAATTAAATTAAAATGAACAAAGTGATTTTTCACTGAAATATGTGCACCTTTCCGACGATGGATAGGGGCGGTGAGAGGTAGAAGCACGGCTGTTCGTTGTACACTACACCGAGGCGCATGTCAGAATCTCGTTGTGTTTCAATCTATTTAAGCATTCAATCAATTGTGTTCCGGCAAGATATTTTGTCTATTTTCGTATCTGCTTACAGCTTCCCTAACGAAGCAAATATGATGTTTGATATACTTATTTTAACACAAAACGTCGAAATAAAACACATAACGAATGGAACTTATTTAAAACATTATCAATTTGTTCAACTATTTAAAGTTATATCAATTTTATTGCAGAAATAGCATTTACAAACTTGACTAAAACGTCTTTTTATGCGTGTAAAACGTCACCTTACCGTTTTAAATGTATCATTCATCTAACGTTTACAACATAACCAGAATGAAAATTTCAAAGTAAGCGAAAACCATTAATGAACCACCCAAACTCTACTTGTACATTCTATAAACATACAGAGCGTCAATTTAAAAACGTACAACGTGTTATATCTCTGGAAGTAAAATAGGAATTGACTATTCTAGAAAACGTTTCTACATTATGGAGGGGGAAACATCATGACTTATAAGGTAACCTTCCCCATTCCTCCCTTAGGCTCTAGGATCAACAAAAATATGTCAAATGTCATTGAAAAGCTCAAGCAAAATGCTATTCAATAGTACCTAACATTTTTTGTTCCGATTCGTTTCAGAAAAATAGGATGGCCCCCAAAATTTCCACATTTTAACCACATTAGACTTCTTTCTATGGAGTTACCTAAAATCTGTTGACTACAAAACTTATCTTCGCACAATTGCGACAAGGAATACTTCAGGAGTTCCCAGCTGTTACGCAACAAACCCTCAAACATGTTCGGAGAAAATTTCAGATTGGATTTTACTGTTGCCTAGAGAATAATGAAAATCATTTTGAAAATTTAAGCTAATATTTTGAAATTTGAGTTACAGTAATTGGTTCTGAACATTCTGTGTTTTGCTACTATTGAATAGTATTTTGCAAGAGTATTCAAGGAGGCGTCATAACGTGGGTGTTACCATTTGAAATTTGTTTGTTGGGGTACCTAAGAGCCTAAGGGTTGAAGGTGAAGGTTACCTTACGAGTCATGATGAGTTCCCTTCCAGGTTGTAAAAACGCCTTCTAGAAATGTTCAATACCTATTTTACTTCCACGGTTATAACACATGGTACGTTTTTAAACTGACATCCTGTATAAATGAAATACGTTTTGATCTCTGTGAACTGCTTCATAATGAATAAAGTTCAAATCTTCACAAGCTACCACATGTGGAGATATTCAGCTGGTACTGGTAACAGAAAAGATTTAAATTCAAGATAAAAAACATATTTACGTGCTTTTGTGTAAAGTGGAACAAGCTTCGTAACCTAAAATAGACGGAAGATGTTTCCGAAGCATTTAAAGTCAACGCCAAACTAAATTATGACATCACGATAAAGCGAGGCGACAAGACGAGTGGGTACAATTACATAGAAACAAACAGGGCCTTTAATTCTACGGAATAAGCCAATTAATACATCATTCTATCAGATCTTATCAGATCTAACTACGGGTATAATATCATTTCGAGTTATGGCCGAATTGAAAATGTGTATAAGAAAGGAACACCTGTAATTGTGTGTAGAAGACAAGCACATAAATAAGGCGGTGCGATTGTTTCATATCAAACCATAAATTCGATGCAACATGACTTTAAAAACATTTCATTTCGTATCGCAACACGGCCCCATGTTGATAGCAGTGTAATTATGGCACTTAATAAAACGATACCGGACGGGATACGCTGATATATGCGTAATTTATGTGTGGTAAATATTCATGTTGCATTCAATATAGATATTCATAAACAACGCCGATAAATTTCACCTTTCGGATGGACCCTTCGGTCGTGGCATGCAGGAGGTGGCTCCGAACCTGTCGAAACTGACTCGGAAGGTGGTCTTCTTGGTATGCACATTCTACATCTCAGCACTTTAATAGTCTCAAGAGCAACGTTTTAATTAATAAGATTAATTAGATTATCAACTGCGACTTGTTCTTAAAAGGCATACTTAATCAGTATCCATTTTGAGTTTTTTTTCTTAAACATCAACCATTCAAGGGTCTTCTCTTACTAGTAACAATTATGTCTTACGATCGCCGATGACCAGCGCTTCTTATAAAGGTGATAAAAAAGGTTGTTAATTAACATAAACATTTATCATAGTATCAACATAAACCTGTAACCTACAAAATATGGACTGATCAGCTGTAGCATCTTACAACACATTTAGAACAAAACTGTCAGATGAGCTAGTAGTGGATATTAGGCAATATGAAAAGACCAAATTACTGTAAAGACCATCACTTTAGCATCGAATTACCAAGCATGTCCTAAAATATTGTGTTAATAATTTGGTTTGGAGGCAGGCAATGATTAATTATTTTAATTAAGGTTACTAATATTACGTAATTAAGTGTAACTGAGGGTTAATTTCTAAACTAAGATTCACAAAATTCCAATCCAGCAACCACACAGTGTAAAAAGGACACCAATAAAAATATATTCTAACCTAATTTAAGTTTAATGTATTCTAAACTAATTACGTTTGTGTTTGATGTGGAAGCGACGCGTGATTTACAAGTTAGTGTCCCAACAAAAAGGAAACATAACCTCAAACCTTCTGTAGAAAACACCGTCTTAATTCACGCTTCATCTATTTTAACCTTATTTATTCGAACTTGCGTTTGACGTAAGCGTTAGGTGTAAAAACGTAATTTGGGCATAGAGTGAATATACATTGACGATTCAAATAAAGAAAATTAATGCTTACCATGTGTACGTAACTAAGATTTGCATTTTAATTTGGCAATTGACAATTTCACCTCGAGGGCGAAGAAATACAGGGCAGGGGATTTAAGTAAAATGGCGGTGTTAGGGCAACTAATTTGTTTTGTAATTTAGCGGACTGTATGGTGGTTTGTCGTTCATTACCCCAACAGATAATGTAAATGTTTGAACTGAAGTTACTGGCTTTTCTATAATTAGTCACAGCAAGAGATTAGTAAAAATTCCTACCTTTTGGCACTTGTGGTTGTCTGGAAGTTGTCCTTTCCGTTGTTCTATTTTCAACTTCGAGGGCCCTCTACTCAGCATTGACTTGAAGACTTGAATAATAACGACCCACACACATAAAACAATTAATGAATAACGTTGAGCTGCCTCGGAGATATTAACTCGATCACACCATCCACCAAGGCCTGCTCCCAGCGCCACTTGGCGGGAAATTATGCTAAACCCTGCCGTGACGCGGGAAGTTTTAACTTACTGAAAAATGAGTTTAGTTGCTCCAACAGGCGGATCGACGAAACGCATGTGTGGGAATGATGAACTCTCAATTACAACCACATTCCTATAGTACGAGCAATACTGATCATCATTCCCATTTTACCTCACTGTAGCTACATCTTCTAGAATACTCAATTACTAGTCTACCAGATTCATTCATTCGTTTTTTATCCTATGATCTTCGTTTATATCGCTAGATTCATTATAACAAGTAGCTAAGCACAAACACAAACATACTACACCCACATGATGCGATACCTCGTACAAGGTTCTAATATCACCTGGCCAAAGTTCAAGTTTGGCTAGTCATAGTGTTTAAGGGAATTGCAAAAGGGGGCCATAGGAGCCCCAAAGTTGCTGTGTTACCTGTTTCATGCTAGGCAGTTCGTACAGTTTTCACAATGACATAGGTAGATGGTATCCCTACCCTATTGACCTTTTAGGGGGTTTAAAATTGCGAACCCGGGCTCTAGGCTCTAATATCCTGTGACATATACGTTCTAGGCAGTTCAATGAGTGTCACAGAGATGTAGGTGAACGGTATCCCTCTCGTATTTACCATTTCCGGAGTGCAGCAGAACGGTCCAATCAAAGGGTTAATCATTTCATTCAAGTATTATCAACAAATTGCCCGACCAACCGATTGAAGTAAGCACCCCCCTCCCTTTTGGAGAGATACACTGCAGCATTTAATAGCCGCAACAAATTGGTGAGTCGTTTCTTTGTTTCATGTTTCATATATGGCATCGCTTATTTGCGACCCTCGACTGTGATTGGCCCATGTATACCTCAATTCCAACACTCCACCACTACGATACGTATTCAACGGATATGTGAAACTTGGCTTCTACGAAACAATTTCAGAAATTATTGTGATTAAAACTTTCAACAAAAACGCTTCTAACATAAGCCAGTTCTAATGTCATAGTATCTTAAGTTAACCTAACCTGACCTAATTTATACTGCCTTAACTCAACATATTCTCAAACTAACTTAATATTTAGCTAATTAAGGCATTGTAACTGAAGCGAGTCGTTAGTTATTTTTTACAGTACTCTATTGTGTGGTAATCATCATCATTTTCGTTATCCTCGTTTGTGCTTTTTACGTAGTGTCGACGTGGTGTGCGGCAAGGCTAAGCTGGTATGTGTTGTTGCACAACAGGGCCCGACTCTGCGGGTTACCGTATTGGTGCAATTCAATTTCCAAAGTATTTATTGCGAATAAAATACATGTCATACACACAAATTACAATGCAAAGACCGTTATAACTTATAAGAGTTGCCAACGTATTGGTGCGTAGAGATGGAATCCTTTTATAAGTACAAAGAAACGAATTTTCGTCCGGAAGAGTCCATATTCAAAGTTTAGGAGAGGTTGGAATTCAGTGGCGGTGCACTCGCGCTCTAACCTAGCCGTTGCTGTTGGCGCGCCTCGTGGGTAAATAGACCCCAGATTTACAAAAGAAAACTTACGCCACTGCTCATCACCGACTGCAGCTTACAGTTCAGATTGCGGTGAGTCATCCTGTACTTCTTAAAGTATTTCATATCTAACCGTACTTGCCCCGGCTGGTGTAAGGTGTGCGCGTGTGTGTAGAGCCTTGTTACTCCTCTAGTGCGACTGTAACACAAGGAGTGCCCTTAATTCGATTTCAAGTGGCAAATGACTATTACATCCAAAGCCTGACTCTCTTACCCCTGAGCTATCTCAGCCCCTTTCAGTGTCCACATACATATGTATATATATGAAGACTACGGGGAAAGAACGTGCAAAGTCATTTAAGTAAAACTTTCTAAAAGTTCTAAACTCAAAATATTTCGAAAGACTTAGCTTTAGTCTAAATACTCTGCATTATTACAGTCGTCAACTGTTTAATAATACATTCAAACTAAATTTGAGCGAAATCGTTAATTTTTATTGAACAAATATTATAAGAACATAAAGTGATGACTCAAAATACATCGAAAGAACGTGCTAAGTCATTGGAGTAAAATTTTTTACTAAAGCCAAAGTACTTTGACAGGCTTACCTTCACTCTGAATAATCTGCATTATGAGTAACTTTAATTGTTTATTAATATTTTTAAACTATATTTGAACAAATATTTTATTGAAAGAATATTATAAGAAGTCAGATCAGAAATTGATGAAACAAATAAAGCTAAAAAACATGTGAACTTTAATACGTTTTGCAATAATGAACTTAGATTACATTTTCTAGATTTATTCAATATTTAAGTAATTGCATAATTTCATAAATTAACTATTTATTTTTTGTTTTTTGTGTTCTTGTTTTTTTTTCTTGTCATCTGCTTTAGACAAATTTTCATAAAACTTTTGCGTTTCAAGTTCACAATATTTTTTCAATTCCTGCAGGTTTTCATACTTATCGATAGAAATAGGTAGTTTTGCTGTAAAGTATATAATGTGATAAAAAAGATGTTATATAAAGAGGGTGGAAGTATCTCATACCGTGATAAGCTCTTGGTGGAAAAAGAAATTCATTTGGTGAAAGTGGAGGCCCTCGAATTCGTTTCCTTTTTTCTTGAATTAAAATTGATGTTATCCATTGTATGTGTCTCGATGTTTTACCATTTTTGGATGCTGTAGTGTCGCTTCTAATTCGCGAACTGGTCGTGATCCAGTGGATCCAGAAATAAATTCCATTCTCGCACAAGACTCAACTTCTACAACTTTAAACGGACTAGCTTTACATCGGGCTTCTTTAAATACCTTTACCTAGTCATTGGGTAGTTCAGTCCGAATTTTGCAGT
Organism: Limonius californicus; assembly: GCA_014611495.1. Lineage (NCBI taxonomy): Eukaryota > Metazoa > Arthropoda > Insecta > Coleoptera > Elateridae > Limonius > Limonius californicus. The sequence continues at coordinate 7,069 of JABXWE010008060.1, forward strand.
TAATTAGCCCAATGTTCTTGTCACACTCCATGTAAGAATGGCCTTTTATGGGGAATACCTGTTTAACTGTTTGAAATTTTTTTAGAGTATTTACCAGGTAATGAATAAAACGAATCAGGGTAAAATTCTAATTTTGGCCTCTACAGGAGTCGCAGAATATTGTTAAATGTTGAACTTCATGTGGGAGATGAGTCGTTACGTAATCGTATAGAAAAGAACAAACTTCGTTTGCACCTTTGTTGGATATCTCTTTAGTATAAGTATAGGAAATGGAATCAGCATCGCTGAGCCTATGTATATTAAATGAAAAGGAAAACAACTGTCGTTTACACTTCGTACACTTTGTTAGTGGAAATGTTCGGTACAGGAATATTTGTTTGGTAATCCATGCAGATTGCTTCAAAATCTAGTGATCTTCTAGATTTTTGACGAGCTGCTCTTTTCTGGCATAAAATACTTCTGCCTTTGTCTTGTGAACTTTATTTTCGGTACATAGTTTCTTTATTTTGCGTTAATGGAATTTCTTTCTTCCAAATTTAAATTTTCAGAAAGTTTCGTATTCAGTGCTTCAATTTTGGCAACAAATTCATCACAGCTACTGCATGTATCAGATCGGGGGTACCCGAAACCAATATTACACTTGGTGTTAAACATAGTTCTGTATGTCTCATAAGAAACGGGATAGTCGCTATACTTTTCCTTGTACATAATATACATTTTTTTAATGTTTAGTTCTTCCGGTAGATAAAGTTTATTTGATTTTTCCATACTGTAACGGCTGGTCCTACCTTTGAATGAACGTATATGATCACATACCATTTTTCAATTAACTCTGAAAGTTTTTGGTGGCTGGATGTATGTCTACCTCTTCCATCTTTTGGTGCAGTACCATACTCTTTTAACGATTTGTGAATGGTTTCAATCCTTCTTCTAGTCAACCCGTGTAATGAGATAAATGCCTTCAAACATACTGGTATGTCTACAGGAGAACCATCTCTGAGAACTCGAAGTTTGTACTGAAAAGAGGCATCACGAAAACGGCTCTCGTCTTCAGGTAACCGGGATCTTCGTTGTAAAACCAGTGTAATGGAATTAAACCGTTAAGGTAAAGACTTTGCGAATTCCAGGATTCCATGCTGTTGAAATCCTTAATTATTGCTGATCTTTCTGCTAAAGAAACAACATTAAAGCATTTCAATCTTAAGCACTGGTAGTCACTACCCGTTTCGTAGCTTTGGAGACGCAATTTTTTATTTACTTCATATATTCGGCCTGTTTTTTTCCTTTTTTTAGATGCCGATGTAATTGCAGGCGCTTGTGTTTCATCATCACTTGACATAATTGCAAATATACTCAGTATCTAACAACTCTACACTCACAATGTCACAAAATACACTGACTTGATTTACTTAGTTGCCGGTATCAATGTTTTAACTTGACTCAACACGTCCTTTCCCGGTACCGCATGGACTATGCACGTTTTTTCGCTGTATGGGCATGTTAAAAGGCTTTATATTACGGGACTCAGCACGCTTCTTCCCTGAACGAATATTGCACAAAATAATACATAAGTTAAGGTACAAGATGGCATAGTTATCTCGTTACAGCAAAAAAAAAACTGACTTTGCACGTTGTTTCCCTGTAGTCTTCATATATATTGCTATGTATACTCTGAATAAATATAAATAAACACATAGCCCCACATTGGCTTGCGTCAAAATTATATGCTATGAATTATGTAAAAAAATAAGTTATTATTAAACTCAAATAAATTTGATTTACCTCGGCTAGCTCAAAAATTAAATCTTTATGTTGGTTACGCCAATAACACAAATTAAAATATACCAGCATATAGAAACATAAATATCTCAGGGTTTCAGTTCGTGACCACGCCACAGATAGTTATAAAATTTTAACAATAAAAGATTACACAAATATTAGACCAAAGTAAACTTATCTTAATCCAAGCTATTGCCGTCCAGTGTACATCTGAATTGTTGCTGCCCAGTGTACATCTGAATTTCCTTATAACTGCAACTGATGCATGAATTTGACCTTGGCACGTCCGCTCCAAATAATAACTCGATCACTTCAACTTCCAACGGCTTCCGGAACAGTTTACAAAGAATTCAAACTTTTATGAAGTGTTTATAATTTTCCAGAATTATACTTCCATATTGCAGTATAATTAATTCATTTATAACAGGTAAGTTACTTTAACTCAGTAAAATCTTTATAATGAAATAATGAATTTACTTTTAAATTTAATTTTATTTTAGGTTTGCAGGATGTTGAAAGAAATAACTCGATTTAACTTTATACTTCAGGTAAATGTTATTTTTATTTTAAATAAACACAGAATAATTATTAACTGTCGAACTCAAATAACCATTATTTATACAATAATAATTTTTAAAAGAAATATCTAACCTCCAAACTTATTCACATAAACAAAATTGTAGACACACCTACTTTTAAACGAAATTGAACTATAACGACATAAAATATAAATTTGCAGAGAAGACTGAAATACGTCTTTCTGCTTCGCTTGTTAAAAATCATCTAAATTCCAAAATTACACAAATTTGGAACTTTCACGCATGTTAATTCCTCAAATGGACCAATGAAATTCTAAACAGCTATCTGTACACATAACAGCTGATTTACAACATTATAAAATTATTAACTATGATTAAACCATACAAAATTTTAATAAACAAACTTTAAATTCATAATTCTGATAAAATTACCATCATTTTAATACCAAACATTATTAAATCTGAGATAATAAAATTACATGTGGTTAAAATTTCTAAATAACACAAATTACAACAATTGATTTACAAAATTACTACAAACATGAACCTAAATCACAAACACAATTATATAAACGCAAAAATCTCCTCTAACTAACTAACTAATAACAATATAATTCATAAAAACAAAATTATAACCTCTCATACACATATTTACAAAAATATAAACCAATAATAATAAATTTTCTATGTTCTAGGGCTATCTCACTTGCCCAAAATAACCAAAACAACTTCCCACGTCGCACTACGATATTTAAACATCATTCCCTAAGGAATGTTCACTCACAAGATCACTTTAAAACTCATTATGGCACTACGCAGCACCTTCTGAAGATGATACAAGACCTTTTTCTCTTATTAGGTATACATTTGTCAATTTTAATCAATACTATCTTTTTAAATAACCTTTCTTACATGATAATAAAACTAATTACAAACAATTTCAGGTAAAACAAGCTTCCTATTATCAAAATAGTATCCTTTTATACATTCGTAAGGTAGTAAGATTAACATAGTTTAGATATAGTTTATAATATTAATATTAATATAGGGCAAATATCATAGCAATATATATATATACAAAGTGATTTTTTAAAAAGTCAATTGCAGTAGCCTAGGGATTGTCCCGTCTATATTAAGCTTTAGAATCTGACAATATGAAAATTGTAACAGCATAGCTGCTAATAATTAATCTTGACGAAAAACCTGTAATTTACTTACATTAATAAATTACAAATCAGTTGCAACTAAATACTTGTTCATTTTCACATTTTGTTGGGCCAAAATTTTTAACTACCTGAACTGTCACACAGTTTGACATACAGGTAAATGTCATTCAAAGCTTATTACAGCTGACAGCAGACGTAATAGCTATTTTTCTAGGCTTGCTGCAATTGACTTTTTAAAAAATCACTTTGTATATATGTATATATACGAGGAGGGTTCAAATATGACCCGGAATTTTATTCTTAGAACCAAACGAATGGCCCTAGCCGCAATTCCTTCTTAACATTCTTGTAAAGGGATATCTAGAAGGCGTGCATAATGTCATAGCCACTTCAATTGTTTTTTAGTAATTGTCAACATGACAGAGCTGGCAGTTCATGTTTCCGTTGCTCAACGCATAGTAGTTAGATTTCTTGTGAATGAGGGTACCAAACCAAGTGATATTTTGCAAAGAATTCAGGCACAATATGGGGAATCCACCTTATCGAAAACCCAGGTGCTTCAATGGTGTAAGAAGTTTAAGAAGGGCCGTACAACGGTCGAAAAATTGCAGCACGCGAGACGTCGAAAACTTCGACAACACAAACCAACATTGAACTGAAAACCGACATTATTCTTGCCAATAGAAGAATTTCTGTCCGTGAAATGTTACAAACATTACTAATTAGTATTGGTAGCATCGAGGAAATCATCCATAAACATCTGCATTACCGAAAAGTTTGCCCAAGATGGGTACCCAGATTCGCGACTATGGAACAAAAACAGCGACGCGTTGAAGTCTCTACTGAGATTCTCAGGCTATACCAAGATGAAGGTGATGCATTTTTAAATTCCTTACTCACCTGCGACGAAGCCTGGGTTCACCATTTTACGCCAGAATCAAAAAGATCAAGTCTAGAGTGGCGCCACTCAAACTCCTAAAAACCAAAAAAAGCGAAGGTTGTGCCTTCAGCCGGTAAAGTAATGGCCACCGTCTTCTGGGATAGTGAGGGTGTTATCTTGACCGAAAAAATTTTTTTCAATATTTTTTATTGTAATGAAATTTTGGATTTAGCTTATTTGAACGATTCTGAACATCTTTTATTAACAAAATTTTGTTGTAAAAAAATCCCTAATACGACTTCTTCAATTTTGCTGTTTATTTTAAATCGCAGTAGGCTAGCATTTCACCGTGAAGGGAAAGTAACATACCCTAAAATTACAGTTTAGTGAGAGGTATAATCAGAAAAAGGAAATTTTTTGAATCGATAATATATAAACAAAATACTGGGGTGGTGCAGTCTACAATGAGACACACTGTATCTATATTACTAATATTACGAATATTTCCTTAATATTACAAAACGAGATATAGCTAATATTTCTCTGGAAGATTTCACCAATATTTCCTTGATTTACCAAAGAGCACTATATAGCACAATATACTGCTCTTGATATTACCAAGCGAAATATTAGGTACCTACTAATACTTGTTACGAATACTTAGTGAATATTTTCTTAATATTACAAAACGAGGCATGCGCGACTAATATTTGTTAAGTATATTTAGTGAATATTTCCTTAATCTTAAAAAACGGGATAGCTAATATTTCTCTGGGACATTTCACGAATATTGCCTTGACATTACCAAGCGAAATACATATTAGGTAGGTACTAATACTTGTTACGAATATTTCCCTAACATTACAAAACGAGACATGTGCAACTAATATTTGTTAAGTATATTTAGTGAATATTTCCTGAATATGCCAGAATGAGGTAGAGCTAATTTTTCTTTGGAACATGTGACGAATATTCCCTTAATATTACAAAGCGAAATATTAGGTACTAATATTTATTATGAATATTTAGTGAATATTTCCTTAATATTCCAAAACGAGATACCTATGTATAACTAATATTTGTTATACATGTCAACAGTAAGTAAATAAAAAGCACGGTATAAACACAAAACACCTTTAATTAATCAAATGTAAAAGTAAATAATGCTCTACACTGGCAGTAAACCAGCCTCGGAGACAGCTTGCCCGTACGCCACCAAAGCTACATACAGAATACTCAACTAATAACTATTAACCAAGAATAACATCAATAAACAATACCATTAAACATTTCAATATTTCGGGTAAACCGTCTCGTAGACCATTAAGGCGTTATATATGATGTGCCGGCCCATTAAGCTGATGTTACTTAATACCCTCTGTGACTTCATCTTTCAGAGTGTTGATTGCGCTAACACGGCCAATCCTGAACTGTTTTTCGTTCTCGAAAAACCATTGTTCTGCTAAACAAAAAGAAAAGCTGTACGACTAATGCTTCGTCGTACAAACACTAATTAGCAATTTCATTTAACAAGTCACAGCATGTCAAATCATACAGGCAATGCTCAGAGGACACACATCTCCCATTACACATTTGCTTCAATCCAACAACATGGTACTCAGAGGCCATCAACCTTGTCACTGCGCAATGCTCAGCGGTCTCTCACTAGACTTGTCATTGGGCAGTGCTCAGGGGGTACTATAGGCTTGTTACCCAGCAATATCAACAGCAGTCACTTCTGTGAAGCTTTCACAACAATTTAAACAGAAATCACATTCTGCTACACAATACAAACAGAAATACATTCTGTCAACACCCGCAACAATGCAAGCAGCAAGCCTGCAGGTAACAAGGTAACCAGACCTAATAAACACACGCTAACACGCACCACTTACCAAACAAAATTTCAAGGCAAAAGACGGTGAAAACAAAAAGTATGCGTGCCGAGGTCAAACCGTGGGTGGTGGACTTAGGACATCGGTGTCGTTTAGGTCAACATCACTGTCGTCAGGTGCAGACAATGGATCTGGCCATAGACGGAGACAGTCCTTTGGGAAGACGTATCGGCGACCCAAAGAATTCTGTAATTCGTACCGCTCATTCGGCAGAAGTTTTGAAATTTTCACAGGTCCAAGTAAAGGTTGATCTAGTTTTTTAATGCCAAGATGTGTTTGTTTGCGCATAACATAGTCTCCAACTTGAAAATCAGGACCAGAAATGCGTGTGCCATCAAAACGTTTTTTCTAGATATCTGCGGAGCTCATCATTCGCTTGTATGCAAGGATTCGATCCTCAAATAAATGACAGGCATTAGAAACCTCAGGCAACTGACTTAAAACTTGTTGCAGGTTACTATTGGCAATATTCAGGCCCGTCAGCAAGTAAAGAGGGGAAAAGCCAGTAGTTCTTTGTACGGTAGTATTCAGTGTTAATTGTACTTTGTGCAACACGCTCGACCATTCTGACTTCGCACTTTCAATGGTTAACATGTCAACTACGGTGCGCACATACCGTTCAACCTGACCATTAGCGCGTGGAGCACCAGTAGCTATCATGTGGTGTTCAACATGTAGCTCTTTAAACAAGCGGCCTAAAGGTGCACTACGGAAATTGGAGGCTCGGTCAGTAATAACCAAAGAAGGTGTGCCAAATGTACACAAATGGTTACGGCACACTCTAATTGTTTCTGTCGCGGTTAAGTTATGGATACGGATCAACTGCAGAAATTTTGTGAAAGCGTCGATGATTAAAAAGATGTAGCGAAAACCATCAGATTCAGGGGGGAATGGGCCAGCTATGTCACAGTGGAGGGTATGAAAGGGCACAGGGGTTTTATCAATAGGATGAAGATAGCCATGCTTTTGTCCATACAAAGGCTTACTGCTAATGCACACAAGGCAATGTTGAAGGTATTTTCGTACAAAAGCAGCCATTTGGGGAAACCAAAACTTAGCAGTCACCGCAGCCAAGGTTTTATCGTAACCAACGTGACAATTGTCATCGTGGCATAATTTTAAAATGTTGATTCGGCTACCCTTAGGTATAAAAACACGCAGTGAGTTACTTCCAATCTTTCTGTAAAGAATGCCTTTATTTACGCAATAGTCCTGTGACACAGTAGTACCATTCTGTACTCCTTTAATAAGATTTTGAGTTTCAGCATTTTTAGCCTGCACAACCTCCACCCAATTAAGGCTGTCAATCACATGAACCTCGAGTGGATTTCTACTTAAAAAATCTACGTGGGGAATGTGTTTCCTTTTTCGATATTCCAGAGTAAAAGTGAAATCTTGCAGATACGTCCACCAACGAGCAATTCGCGGAACAAGCTCCTTTTTATTCGCAGTGGCCTTAATTGAATTACAGTCGGTGACAATACTGAAAGAAATGCCCAGCAAATACGTTCGAAAATACTTAACTGCGTTTACAATGGCTAACGTCTCTAACTCATACGAGTGGTAACGCGATTCTTCTGAGGTGGTTCTACGGCTAAAGTAAGCGACTACCTTTTTTCCATCGGGATAGCGTTGAAATAAGATGGCGCCGTAACCTATTGAGCTAGCATCCGTAAACAGTTCAGAAGGCAATGATGGGTCAAACACTGCAAGTAGCGGATCGGAAGCTAAATGTGAGAGAACATACTGGCGTGCTTCCTCTTGTTCCCGCTTCCAGCACCAGGGCTCTCCTTTTTTTGTTAATTGCGATATACAAGCAGTTCGGGAAGCAAATTCGGGAACAAATTTACGAAAGTAGCTAGCAAGGCCCATGAACTACCTCACTTGTTTAACTGATGCTGGTATAGGGGAAGATAAAAGTGCTTGAACCTTACCTACTCCAGGGCGTATACCTTCCGCAGAAATAGAACGACGCAAATATTCGATTGTTGAGTAAAGAAACTTACATTTTTTTATATTGAGGGAAAATCCAGCAGTAGACAGGGCATCTAAGACTTTTCGAAGAGAACTTAACCCCTCTTCTACTGTCTTAGAAGGTATGAGGACATCGTCAAGATACACTAGAGCGTGGGAATTGCGTAAAGGACCCAAGGCCTTGTTAATAGTGCGCTGGTACACCGCTGGTGCATTGGCCAATCCAAATGGGACACGGAGATACTCATAGTGCCCGTCGGGCGTTACAAAAGCCGTCTTGTGAACGGATTCCGGTGAAATTGGTATTTGATGGAACCCGGAGGCCATGTCAAGGGTGGTGAAGTACCGTCCTTGACCAAGGCGGTCCAACTGATCGTCGATAAGCGGTAAAGGGTACCGATCCTTTACAGTAATCTTATTTAGTGCTCGAAAATCCACACACAAACGATTTGAACCGTCTTTCTTTTTAACAAGCAAGACGGGACTAGCAAAAGCGGAAGTGCTCTCACGAATGATATTGATATCTAATAATTCACTAATAAGTTCCCCAACTTGCTGCCTTTCGATAAGGGCTAACCGGTATGGATGGTAATTAATAATCCTATCAGAATTTAGAGTTATGGTCATTTCACCTCAGGTAACACTACCAACTTTATTGCAGTGCGTGAACATTCCCGTGTATTCAGAGAGTAAATCCAAAAGCCAGCGACGCTCCTCCTCCGGGAGGGTGCAATCGATATTAAATTCAGTTGGAGAGGCAATCGTGTAAACAGAAGGCTTACAGTAAGTTGCTGTCAAACGTATCCCAGACGCATCGGCAATGGCTCGGACCTTTCCCGAAGTTAGGGCATTTCTACCTATAATAGCATCGTGGGCCATCGCAGTATTGGGCACGACATAGAAATCAAATTCCAATGTGACATCCTCGCATGACATAATCAAAGTGGTACGAGCTAACGTATGTGTGGTATTTAACCCTAAACCCCTTAAGACGATATAACAAGGTTCCCAATGTGCTACGACTTCTTTAGCTACTTTCTCAGTTATCAACGAGCAATCGGCACCGGAATCGATTAAACAATATACTGGAACTCCTTTCAGCAGTACAAGGGTAAGAGGGGTTATGGGATTCAGGGCACAGAGATTTACGTTGGCTTTAGTGGCTCTCTCTTTAGCCCAGCAGGAAGTTACGTCATGTCCATGTTTCCGCAAAAGGAACAAGTTTTTAAAGGAGTTAAGGGTGGCACTTCACGTCGTTTCAGTGCCACGGGAGCGTCGCGAGTGTATTCATTACCAACAAGGCATTGAGATTGAAAATGACCCGCTTTTCCACACCGGAAACAGACTTTAGCACGCGATGGCATTTTTGGGGGTCGTCGGAACACGGAATCATCAGGAGAAGATACATTTTTTCGTTTTGGTTTAGTATAACCCGACAGTAAGACTAATAACTCATCAACTGAACTCACACCACTATTTAGGACACCTGATTTTACTGACGAATCTTGAATTTTACCAGCTACCAACTCAATTAATTGTTTTACTGTGAAAGCTACGCGAGTGTTACGAAGCAGAATTAATTTGGACCTTGCATACTCACAATAACTTTCAGCTTCTTCACTGGAAAATAATACAGCTCTCTGCAGTTTTTCTGCTAAATTTCGCTTGGCTGGAAAATAACTGCAGATGTCTTGTCTAAATGTCGTCCAGTCTCTTCTTTGAGGCTGCCATCCATCAAACCAATCTTTAGCAGCTCCTTTTAACACCTTCCCAGCGCGGGCCACTTGTTCTCGGGAAGACCACCGAAAATCTTCTTTTAAATATTCAATTTCTTCACACCACGGACCAGCTCCGGCGTCGGCCTCATCAGATTCAAATTGCGGCAAAGCAACATCGTCACTTCGTCGGCTCGCAGCCAACGCTTCCTGCAGACGCGCGAAAATGTCTGCTAAAAAAGCATTTCCAGCTTGTTCCATAGTTTTTGCACTTAACTTCCGTGTACAACGTGAGCCAATCCCACTTCTGATGTCAGCAGTAAGTAAATAAAACGCACGGTATAAACACAAAACACCTTTAATTAATCAAATGTAAAAGTAAATAATGCTCTACACTGGCAGTAAACCAGCCTCGGAGACAGCTTGCCCGTACGCCACCAAAGCTACATACAGAATACTCAACTAAAAACTATTAACCAAGAATAACATCAATAAACAATACCATTAAACATTTCAATATTTCGGGCAAACCGTCTCGTAGACCATTAAGGCGTAGTATATGATGTGCCGGCCCATTAAGCTGATGTAACTTAATACCCTCTGTGACATCATCTTTCAGAGTGTTGATTGCGCTAACATACATTTTTAGTGAATATTTCCTGTCTATGGTAAGAAAAAGGCAATGCCTTTATTCAGTAAGACAGATGGATGACAGTTCGTCAAGTTTCTCCAAATTTACGACTTAGTGTCGGAAACGTTGAAGACAATGTAAAAACCAAGCTAAAATATCGTAATGTGCGTTGAATTTCGAGCTTGTTGACCGAGGAACACCGGTTGAATCATTCGCTAATTGTTTCTTCTTTACTGCAGATATGAGCTCAGATAGCAAAACTAGTTTGATTCAAGCTTGATATAAGCTTGCCGTGACAAACTTGTAAGCTTGTATCAAACTACCAAGTTACTGCAAAAGCAAGCTTAATTCAAACCTGCTATACAAGCCTGTAAGCTTGCAACAACTGTAAATTAAGCTTGGTGCAAGTGTAAATCAAGATTAATGGAAGTGTGAATCAAGCTTGATGCAAGTATGCAAGCTTCATGCAAGTGTGAATCAAGTTTGATACAACCTTTAATTATACTTAATACCAGCTTGATTTAGCTTTTTTATGCAAGCATAACACACGATTTTACTGGCAGTCCCAAAGTAAAGTTAATTTATTTCACTCGATACATTTACAAAGATTTAAGTAGGTGAACTTTTAGCAAGAAGACAAACACAAGAAGACAATATATAATATATTGAACATAATTTAAATTACAAAAATACATCAAAATAACTAAAAGAATTTTTAGCTGCAAAAAGATTTTAGTCAAATAATGACGTTATCGAAGCTATTCAAGGTGGATATGCATACAACCCAAAAACTTCTTCCGGGTATAGTTACACGAACGCTTCTAGATAGATGGCTGAAATGCATCGCTATGCATGGGGATCACATCGAACATTAATGCAGTTTTCATCATTGTAATATTGTAATGCCCTTTTTCATAAATAAATTTCTATTTAAATTTAAACACTCCTCGAATATTTGTAAGATATATGCAGAACATGTAGATGACATATATTTACAGAAGGGAGACTGCAAATATGCTGTCAATATATTTTTATATACATGGTCAATTTTATTTAAAACTGTATTATTCATATCGTATGTTACCAACAACTATTACATGTATACTGTTTATTACTAGGAATTTTATGTATAACTTGTTCTATTCTGAAACGTAATATTATGTTCTCCGTTTCTTCCGCGTCTAAACTTACCCGTTGATGATCTATTTTAAGAACACTCTTTATAAGATACATACAGGATTGTTACGGGCCAAAAAAAATTCACGTTACGGCGCCAAATTTGTTACGGGCCAAACGCGCTTTTCTTGGACTCGCAAACAAAAAAAGATGGAAAAGGCCAGCGGCTTGCTCAGAGGAGTAGGGGGAGTTCGTAAAAATCGCTTATAGAGAAAATGCTTCAAGTTGTGTACAGGGCGAGTCAAAATAAGTGGGCGCCACCTTCCGAAATCCAGCTGGTTTTGTAGGTCCTCGCGGAAGGTCGAGAAACCAGCAGCTCACGTGAATGGGACCTACCTTTAATTGTACCTTCACCAAGATCTTAAAGCTTGCAAAATCCTTACACAGATACTTCAAAACACAGTAATAAAAGACAGGCGGAATTTTAACACACATATAATGAACTGTCAAAAATGGCACAGAACATACAAAAATATATATCAACGATAGGAAACTTTATAACGTAAAACACAAACAGTAATAATTTCGAACGTTCGTACACAACTCTACACCGCTGGTGCCAACGCTACATTTAAATGGTTTCAATAACTGCGTGGCCCAGTTGCGCAAGTTTACAGAAATAATAGCATAAAATGAACGTCTGTAAATAATTTATACAAATCAAACAGTGGCTTCAGGTCACTGTTAATATTTTTATCAATAAAACAAAAAAAGGTCAATACGTTTGAATTTTGCAAGTTACACGGAAAGTGTTGCTTCACAAAAAAACACCAAACTGGAAGTTTTTACCTTGAATTTTGTAGAAAGGCACAACCTTGACGAAGAGACGGCACAATTAATGGCGATATCCATTTATAAACGATGAACACAGGCGAAGCCAGGAACCTTCGATAACATGAAATGGCTGCAGAACCACGGGCGTTGGGCTTTGACGATGATCCGCCAAAAGGCGCTTGTACAACTCACTGAAGAGTTGCCTTTTCCTGGGGTTGAATCAAGATGTTCCCATTAATCCGGCAATAGCCGACAGTCTGTTAGATACCCCTTGGTACAACAGCGAAACGGAACACATATTAATGATACCCCTCACAAAAAAACCTAGCCGCCCCTGCAGCACTTTACGTCATTACGATTGCCGATTGATCGAGCTACGGACAACCGGAGTCCTCAAGATCTAAAAATGGACTGACTCAGAATGCAACGGGAACCTGCACTTCTCCCCTCAAAATTGCGCCACGTTACGAAATCTTCTGGAATGTTCTAGAAAAAGAATTTGTTTGTGACACTCGAGTTCCAGGAAGCGTTCAAGGTCTAGCGCAGAAAAACAAGAGCTTGCAGATTTTACACAAAGAAGACTGTTAACATCACAAGCTTCGAAAGACAAAACAAAATAGCGAAAAGGTAACCCAAAATAAGAATTCAATTAAAACAGCGATACTAATTCTAACGAAGCGGCAAATGAATTACGGAATTAATTAAGTGTAGCGGCAAATTTAAAAATCACATAACAGGATGTCTCAACACTTCCGAGGACACTATGCAAAAGCATGGTAAAGCTGTCAAATTTTACAGATACCTAAATAAAAAAAATACATAAAAACTTCTGCTACGCAAACCCGTGAGTTCCCTAAAATACAATCAAGCAGGAGTAATTAGAATTCAAGGAATCACAAAGAATTTTCAAAATTTCAGTCGTTATGTACACACATGCTTTTACTTTTATCACTTACTTCTACAGAAAGGTAGGTACATATAACAATATTTTAATATATTCCCTGGTGTATTTAATAAATGTTTGCAAATATATTTCACATGTTGAAATATAACACTTAATTAAAATATTTAAATAATGTAGGTACCTATTGTTGTCGTTTAAGAAAATGAATTTACTACGTTGTCATTCTGTCATGTCTACAAAGCAAACACGAAAAATAAGATATTAAAAACGCATTAATTCAATACATTCTTTGACAATAAAAGTTTAGGTATAATGAATTGCTTTCATAGAATGTTTGTAATGATAGGAAAGTTATCTCTTCTAGTTAGTCGAAATGACTTTCTGCATTTATGGGTCCAAACAGTTTTGAAGTGGGGTCTCGAACAATTGTTTTCATTCAGACTTCTAATACAAAAAATATGTAAAAAATACCATAAACAGGCATTCTACATTTCTGAAATGTACTTTGACTTGATTAAAGTAAAAGAGATAGCCAAGACGTTAAATAACTTTTTAATGAATCACGTTTTCTCGTGAATGATAAACATAGAAAGTATTACATAAATAATAAGTGAATTTACATTCTTACTTTCTCCATATTTCGTTTTCTATCTATAGCTGGTAATTCATTATTATTTTACCCAAAATTGGTTGGAAATAAAAAAAACTAAATTCTCCTGTTTAAAACAATTTTTTTAAGCAATTTTTACATATTTAATAAACTCAGTTTAATTTTTTATATTATGTAACTTTCAGGGTAATTACACTAAATAAATAACCAGTGTTGGGTAAGTTACTCTAAAAAAGTAACTA
>JABXWE010008061.1:0-14913 GCA_014611495.1 Limonius californicus
GCAGAAGCAACAGAAAAAAAGAACAGGTAAAACTAACAATAAGACTACAAAAGTAAATGAACTAGATCTAAAAGCAATACAATACATAGGATGCTGGAATGTATGTACAATGTACGAGATTAGTAAAACACACCAAATAGTGAATGAAATGTATATCAGTTAAGAATAATAGGTCTGTCGGAAACTAGATGGACAGGATGTGGGGAAGTAAAGTTAATAAAGGATGCAACAATCATTTACTCAAGAAGAAGGGAAGAAACCGCAAAACATGAAGAGGGAGTGGCCTTGATAATGGACAATGAAGCAAGGAAAGCCCTCATAAAATGGCAAGGAATCTCCGAAAGAATTATGTGGGCAAGATTCAAGGCGAGGTTCTTCAATATGATTATTGTAATAGTCTACGCACCAACAAACACTACCACACAAGAACAAAAAGACATGTTTTACGACGAGCTACAAAAAGTCTACGATAATATAAGGATAAAATATAAAAGAGACATAAAGATCCAGATCCAATGAAAATTGGGAAAGAAAATATTGGCAGAGAAGAAGTAATGGGCAAAGAAGGAGTGGGGAAAATGAACGAAAATGGTGAATTGTTCGTAAATTTCTGCGCTATTAACAATCTAATTATAGGCGGTAGTCTATTTAATCACACAACGTTTGCATGCATTTCCTGACTGTGTGATGAATCTCCCTTCTACTATAGTGAGCAGGTCATCCGCGTATCCTACGTGTGTAAAGCTTTCGTTGCTAAGATTCACTAGCAGTCCGTCCATGACAAGGTTCCACAAGAGAAGGGAAAAGATTCCCCCTTGTGGAGATTCCCCTAGGACCCGGAGTGCGGGCGTCTCATTCAGCAGCGACGTGTATACCACCCTACCTTTGAACATGCAGTCTATACACCTGCAGTACATCACCCAGATTTCTCATGGCTGTTGTGATGGAATTAATTGAAGGATTATCAAAGGCTTCTTCTATGTCCAGGAATGCCCCTAGAAGAATCTTCTTATTCTCCAGCGCTATTTCCGCCCTTCTAACGAGGTGGTGCAGTGCTGTTTCCGTTGATAGTCCTTCTGTATGCAAACACACGGTGTAGTGGACTGATTATTACCAGCACACCATCCCTGATATGCAACTTTTCCATTTCTGTCTTTTCGGGAGGTACTTCAGAGCTATGCTGGTTTTCAGAATCATGCAGATTCTTGTGAGCTGGAGGTCCGAACCCCCCTATAGTATGGCTGGAGTAATTGCATCCGTTTCCAGTGATTTTGTTGTATGGTTAAAATAACTTTATAGCCCGTATGAATTTATTGAAATTTGTATTATACAAATGTATATTTTTACATGGCTGTATAGAGAATAAAAAGCAGTAATTGATTATGCATTAAAAAGTAGGTATAGGTTGCCATTTAAAAAAAAATGTTGATGTCATAGCTAAAACATATGACAATTGGAAAAAAATGAAAAACGCCAAATAATTTGGTAGGAAACTTTTGTTAGACACTTTTTTCCTAAAGTTATTATTTAAGGCTGTAGCAACGATGTTCCTTACTTTTTATTCACCCTGTATAAAAGAATATTGCATGCTATGTTAAAAATTGTATTTATTTGTGTAGGTATAAAACAATGGTAATTCTGAACAACTGTTAGGCCAGATTGTTTAACATTACACATTTTAATTTCTTCATGTTAATTAATGCAAGCTCAAAATTATAACATCAACAATACTATTCAATTTTTTCTTAATATAACAGAATTAAGATAGTACTATATAAATTGACAATTGTTCTAAATATAAAAACATAGAAAAAATCAAGTTCTCGTTCTAAGCTTATCGGTGTTTATCTCGTTTATGTTTGTGATCCTTATCTCTGCTTGAATGGTGGTGATGTCTACTATGATCTTTGCGTGGACTTCTCTCTCTATGGGGACTTCGGCCACCTCTGTGTGGACTTTTTTCTCTATACCTTCTATCTCGATCAATTTTTTCTCTTTCTTCTCGATACTTATCCCGTCTGTTGTCTCTGTCACGGTTTCTGCCCACATCACGGTTATCTCTTTCACGGTCGTCCCTGAGGTAATCCCTAGCATGATCTTCTCTCCATTCTCGATCACGTTCTCTTCCCCAATCTCTGCCTCCAGCACGTTCTCTTCGTTCCTCACGGTCTCCTACACCTGTTACTGTTGCTGCACTACTGCCAACAGTAGTTGTGACACCTACTTGAGCAACATGGGCAGGAAAACGATCCTGTAGAACAAACCAAACTAGTTGAAATAATGTTTAACACAAAAATGCAATTAAATCAACACCAACATCTAGACTTCCATCGATGTCAACAAGTAAATATTAATCTGAATGCTAATGATCTAAACATCTATGATAAATATTACTACTTTAAAACATGAAAAATAAAAATAAACAGAACACTCTGATAATCAAACAAGTTAGGACATGATACAAACGGCCGAGATAAAAGGGAAAGACAAAGAAATACTGCAAAGAAAATCCAGATATACAGAGTGTATCTAAAGTCTATTTGTAAGCTTCTTTAAATATGAAATAACCTCTTTGTGGTTCATTGGAATTTCAAGATGAATATTTAGAATAGGTAATAATAGTTGGTGGTTATTTTAACATTATATTTTGATGTGTAAGTGTTAATTTTCAATGATAGCCTTTGTCTTAGAGGAATCTATGAGGGTGCACCTCTGATAATAATGATACCAAAAAATCTTATTTACCTCTAAATGCTTTTGTATTTTTTGTTGTATAGGCACTGGAATACGTGGAAACAAAGTGGAGAACCACTCAAGTTTCATTAACCACTGGCGTAAGATCAATCCTATATGCATCGTTTGTCCTCCTCCCGCTTTCACATCCATTTCCTATAAAACTCAAGAGAATATGTTGAGAATGTTTAAGAAAAATATAATAGTGTGTTATAAGTGAAACAGCCTGCAAAATTTTTGTATTTTAGAAATCATTAAAATTTAACAAAATGCTCCACCATAACATCAGGTAACTGTGAGGTACGTTGCCACTCTACCTGCATCTACGCACCTCTTCATCATCAAGATAAGGGTCGTACCAGTCCAACAAGGAAGTGGGAGGCTGAGTGTATCTAACATACATAAACCCAAGGGCCCGAATATACGGAGAATCGCAATGAGTGATAAGACCATTGAGTTGCTTCCTGGTTAGCTTCAGAGTGAACAGTTTATACAATAAGCAGTAGGCTGTGGACACGATTCCCCCAGCACCTACGCCACGAACTCCACCACACATTCCTGTTTGACCGGAGGTGCGCCGTGACCCCTTTTCCCATGGTTCCAGATGGTTTACTTTGTAGTAGATCTCATCAATGACCTCATGGTATGTTTTGAGCTCATACAGGTTCACTATGAGATTAATTAAACGAATTAGGTGGTTACAGGTAAGTATTCGTTCTATTGACTGCTATTACTGGATTTTTATTTTTTAAGAATGTAAAATTTTTAACACTTTAAACTCCAGCAAATTCACAATCAACAGAAAAATAACAATTTACTACTTGTTAGTCAAGTAATAAATTTCAAATACGAGTATAATTATTCTGCAAACTGAATTGCAAAATAATTAGTTTACCGTATTTACATCTCCAAGGGTGCTCCAAACTGCTAACAGATGATAAAGCACCACTGCAAGGGTCATCTCCTGTTTAAACCCTGAAAGAGCAACTTAGCTAGATATGCTATTATTAACACATATTATGTAGTTTGGATGTTACCTACCAACACAAGAGCTCCAGAACTATCCTCAATTTTGGATGTTTCAACGCAAAAAGTAAATCGGCGATTTATGGGAATTTTAAATGTGTAACAAATTAAAAACTAAGATAACTAGCAAAAATATGTAATTACATACAAATCAGAATGCAGAATAACAACGTTGCCTTAGCAAGAGATTCATGTAGCAGCACTTGTAAAGTTATATGGCGTTTGTAACAGAAATTACTATTTAAATGTTTACTTTAACGGAAGATATACTAGAATACAGAAATGTAAATATTGAGTCTTCAAACTGTCTCTATTATAGCTAGTACATTACAGAGATCTCCGCAATGGTAAGAGAGAGAAGGTCAGTCAAATTACAGTTGCTGATTAATATGCAACCCTAAGTAGCATAAATATATAAGCGTACATTATAATTGATTTTAAAAGATAATATTAATCTGTACAAATAAATAATGAACAACTTGCAGTTGTAAAATTATAAATTTTTTTTGTTATTACATACTAGGAGTATGTGTTAACTGTATTTTTCTTGTTAAAAACATTTTTATTCAATATTCCCACTGTTAATGAAATAAGACATTGGCCACCATATCATTAAAAATCGTAACCAGGTAAAAAAAAGTGATTGTTTATTTTTTGTAAAAATGTCATTTATTTATTTATAATAAAAATTTGTCTTAAATATCTCTGTGGTTTATAAGAATGCTTACATCATTGAAAAGAGAAAAAATAAGCTACTAATTGTAGTATAATCAAACCAAATAAGAAATTAAAAAAATAATAAGTTTGCACTAGATTTCCCTACAGAAAAAAATAGCTATTACAAAATTTATTTTGAAGTGCCGTTTTGACAAAGTTTTCCTTTTAATCTTTTTGTATCTCCTAACCAAATTACTTACTTTCAAATTGGTCAAATATAATTTTGCACTCCTATCCAGCAAGAATATACGTCTATTTTAAGGAAACCAAGAATAGGTTTACAGCACACTCTTAAGGGAGCAATTTTTGTGCATTTTATCTTACATCTTACTATTTTGGAGAGCTGTGTACGCTACCTACTGTAACAGACAGTAACTATAATATGTTTAATAGCCATCTCTGCTGTCTTCCACACCAACAATCTTCTTCCTTTATTTAGGAGCAGCAAACATCAAAACCGAACTGTTAAACGAAATATGCAAAATTTATCGCAATTTGACAGGATGTCATTTCCTTTTTCTAACATATTAAACAATTTATTCATAACGAGACCATTGGTGGTAGTACACTAACCTTGGCCTAAAATAGCTGTTCAAATAAATGTACCCCTGTAAAGAAAACAACACATCGTATAACAAAAATGTTTTTAGAAGTATCTTGTGAAATGTAAATATTTACACATTAAATACATATATATATATACTTAACAAGTTGTAAGCTCAAACACAATTTTCTAGTCTATGCAATCATATTTTTCGAAATTAGCTTGATGCGTGTGCCACAAATGCCATATAAATTCCAATGTTATGAGTTCATCTGATACATGAATCTTATAAAAATTTTAATGTAATTTCGTTTCATGACTAAGAACAATCTTTCCTCGTATTTCAACCATTGCAACGAACGACTTTTACATACCCTTAAAGTAATGTGAACTTTGTATGTTTGTTAAAATCAGTGGATTCAAATTCATTGTCCTTTCATTTCCCCATAGAGGTAAAACGTTGCTCTGTTTAGAATTGGCTTTTGGTACATATTCTCCTGCAATAATATTGGTTTACATTTCCAGATTTCAGTGCAAGCTTCTCAAGTTACTTACCTTCTTCTTGATTTTCGTAATGATTTTCCATTGCTGCGCTACAACTTCATAAATGTACTGAAGTATAGCTAGTCGTACATAAAACCTTTACCACCAAAATTAATAAAACACACTGAACACAACCTTAATTATTTGATGCTTGATTATAACGATTTTACAAACGACCTTTCGTGCTTGCTTGAGTAACTTCAGTAACTTTCCATTGTTACCAACCCTCAGAACGCCATTTTTGATTGTTTATTTTTGAAATAGTGGCGCATCTTCCATAATCTATGCCTTCCCGGTATTCTTAACAATTATTACATTATAATTTTCTGTTAAACATCTTTTATATTGTTTTATAAGGATAATTCAATGCAATTTTAAGTTTTAACCACCCCACTTTAATGTTAAATACATAAAATAGCAAAAATTACAATCAAAAAAATTCTATTCTTATTACTAGCAGCTGACAGTTGAGACACAATGTAACTGAACAAAAACAGCGTAACCTAACCTATTTGGTCTTGTAAAATAGTGTTAACCATCAGAGTTAAATAACGTTTCACAACAATCCTCTTAATATGTAGATATTCAATAATTCGTTAAATTACAAGAGATTTTTAATCTAATTTCTGCTATGGATTCGTCTAAACCATCAGGACCTCTTATAGGTAGTATTATGATTTTATTTTAACATGTAATTTCTTATTACATCTAAAAATTCTCCTTTGTAGAGCTATACTTCCTTATTCAAAAATGTTTATCTGTGGGACCATTAAAGGAGACCTATAATGTATGTAACCATTACTTCTATAAAACAATAAACCTATGTAATACTTCTGATTTTAGGTTCTTGTAAACGAACTGGAAAACAGTGGGGTAAGTTCATATTTTTATACAGGTGTACTTCTTGAAAAAATGCATACATTACAAATATGTTTAGTAAAGATGTAGAGGTTGTAATATTTATAGTAAATATTACGATGCCAACATCATCAAAGTAAAACTGAATAGATATCATTAAATGTTTTGAACATACCCTTAGGCAGTTATATGTGAATAACATATTTTACAATCTGTAATTGTAGATATTACCTAACAGACTGGACTGGGAAGGAAATGAACATAAACGATCTTTAGCTGAATTGGTAAGTATACTCGTATCTGTTTGGTCAACAAAAATAGTGAGGCCCGTGGTACTATAGACTAACATGGCCTATCACTGTTTATTGCACCTATCATATTAATGGCATAACATAAAAACTATTTTATAAACTATTTTAATAATTTAGTTAATTTAACGTTGAGAAGTGTAATAATCGTCTTCAGTTTATTTTGTATAATTTAAGTTTTATAAGTTATATGGAAGGAATTATACAAAACCCTTACCTATAACTTTCACAAGATAGCAATTGCTACATTTAGTGAATATAAATCTCGTTGCCTCATCTATATCAACCACCTCAATTGATAACACAAAGCTTCTAAGGTTTATAGTAATAATATAGTATATAATTTTGAAAGCAAATTTATGTTTAACAGTGTCACTGAAGATGATGTGTAGGGACCTCCATGGTATCAAAGCTAAGGCCTTTGGCTTTGACAATTTAAGTATGAAGATGCTAAACTTTTGTTTGTTGTTTGTTTGTTTTATTTAACGTCGGCCTATTTCTGCTACTATGGCTAACCACCGACGCCAGGGAACGATCCTACCACACCCTTGTTGTTAATTTTTAATACCTATTTTTACATATACACTGATTAATTCTAGTATAATAAATATTTGGAAGATAGCCGAAGTTTTGTTTGTACCGAAAACTAAAATATGAACCAATTATAGGAATCTTACACCTGTTAACATTTTACCGTGTGTATAAAACATTCTTCAAACAGTAATAAAATTCTTCCCGATACCCAATCTTATTTTAAACCCGGTTTTAGTTGCAGTACATCATAGATAAATATAACAGACTGAATAAGAGCGGCTATTGATAATAGTGAGCTATCCCTTGTGTTGGATTATTTAAAATCCCTTGACACTATTCGTCACACGATACTTCTTTTACGTTAGAATAATTTTGATTATATTGCAATTCACAAGCTGTGGTTCTTAACAAATTACGATGTAGTTCTCTATCAGTTGCAATTAGTGTTCCTCAAGAATAAATTTTAGGGCCTCTATTATATGTAATTTATATGCCTTTAAATTAAAATACTGATACTTCCACTCATATACATACATCACACTGAACTACAAAAATGTAATTACTTCACCTTATTGTACTTTTCATGGATGTTTATTTTTATACAATATTACACAAATTTTTAATAATATTCCCTAATATTTTAATTTGTTTAAATTTCACGAAATTGAAATAACTTAAATCTCAGAGTCTTTCCTAGAAAATTCAAAATTGAGTGATTAATTACACTATGTGTATAAGGTTAATTAATAGTATGCAGATATTGCCAAAACAAATGAAATAATTCTTATCTTTGACTGTTCTACCTGCAGTCATACATCCGTTGTAGTTTTATTTTTTATTATGAAACTTTTCTATTTTGATTTTTTTTTTCACAATCTATTATTAGCAAACAGTGTTTCACCTATAACTCATGAAAATTAAGCGATTCAACCTCAGTTGGAACAAATGTAGTCTTTTGTTTTCCTAGTTGTTCCTTTATGGACCACTATTAAAAAGTAATGTTCTACAGCCTACTATGAGAATTTTTGTGTGAAATAAACCCATCAAGTACTACATCAGAGGAAAGGGAAAATAGAGTTGTTTTCAATGATAGCATAGCTGCCCCTCAAAGTCTATTTAAACACCCAAGTTGATGTCAGTATCAAAACATTTATGTTGTATTATAGTAATTTACAATGTGTGTTCTGAACTCAAAAATACAGCTGAACATTTTTAATTCTTCAATAGGAAAGACATTACCCCCACATAGGACCCGACTATTTATTAAAAATATGCGGTCGTATCGGGTCTATGCTGGAAAAAGATCTCCCAGCCAATGTCAATGGAGGAGCATCCCTTTTAGGTGCTGGGCGGCAGTCCTTACTCCGTACCGGAGAACTAAAGAACCATAACGCCTTGTTACTTTATTATGCTGCAAGGAGAAATGGAACACCCCTGGCTGATCCTCATTTCATTAGAAGTCCACATAATATTGGTAAGAATTAAAAATTTATTATAATTTTCAGTTCCTAATAATGTATATTTTTACCATGCAGCTAATGTACTGTATGGTCGTGAAATGTCGGGGCCAACAACCCGTAGCTTAACGGTTAGTCCTTATCGCTACATCAACTTACAACTACAAAGAAGGACACTAGGGCATCTCTCTGCTGTTTACTGTTTACTATTTGACCGTTCAGGAAGATACATAGTCACTGTATGATTTATTCGGTTGTTGCTTAAACTCATCGTTTATTAATTAAATTAATTTTTAGGGTGCTGATGATTTACTAATTAAGCTATGGTCTTCTACAAGTGGTCGACTTTTGGCCACTTTCAGGGGTGCTTCATCAGAAATAACTGACATTGCCATCAATTTGGAAAACACTCTGCTAGCAGCAGGATCAATTGACCGCATTTTGCGTGTGTGGAATTTACAAACAGGTGCTCCAGTAGCTATCCTTGGGGGCCATACAGGAATGATTACATCTGTCAACTTCTGCCCATCATCACGCTGGGATATACGGTATTTAATCAGCACTAGCACTGATGGGTCAGTAGCGTTTTGGACATACAGCCACACCACCTATGGGAAAGCTGAATTTGTGTATGTACTTCAAGCTGTTTATATGTGGTGTACATTAAAATAATATTGTGATCAGGTCCAAACCTATACAATACCAAGAGAGAATGAGGCCAGGTCAAGCTCAAATGATATGCTCATCATTCAGTCCGGGTGGTTCTTTTCTAGCTACTGGATCTGCTGATCACCATGTGAGAGTGTATTTCATGCATGGGGATGAAGGTCCACACCGCATCTTGGAAACACAGGCACACACCGATCGAGTTGATTCAATACAATGGTCAAATCGTAGTTTGCGATTTGTATCAGGAAGCAAGGATGGAACAGCTCACATATGGAATTTTGAGTGCCAACAGTGGAGAAGCTGTCAATTGTTTATGACCACTAAACTATCCAAGTAAGATCAAATGTACAGTTTTAAAATTCTAAAGTATGAAGTGCCACTTGGGCCAGTAATGAAAGTAAAAATGATTTTATTTTTATAACATATAAATCTTTTTCCATTAGGAAAATATATGTACAAATACTATAGCATCTATAGTGCGTTTCAGAGTCGCCATGCAGCATGGTGAAGAAACAAATACAAAGTTGTCAAACTTATTTGTGAGGCACCTTTAAGACATAAAATTTAATCCCTTTCACATAAAAGTTTGAAATATGGTAATGCTATTGCAACCCCTAAAAGACTCGTGTTGTTAAATGCCAGGTTCAGTGGTTCTAAAACATTTATATTTTATTAAACCTGAGAGTACAATTTTTGCTAAGTGTAATTAATTGTTTATTATTTACATATTTATAAGAGTAAAAATGAAACAAAACAATTACCAGCATGATATAATATGCAAGCACTATTATATATGTTAGAAAATAAATTACATCTTCTTCTTCTTATTCTTAATTAGGTCATTGACCTGTTTGTTTATGGCTAGCCTGGTTCCTGTGACGATGATGTCCAGCAGTCTCGCCAGCGTTTTAGTGGTCTTCCTGGCTGTCTTCTCCCGTGTGGTGTTTGGGTCATGCATACTTTTGCCAATCGCTGATCATCCATTTGTTCTACGTGTTCACGCCACATTCTTCTTCTGTTTCGTCCCCACCTTACTATATCTTCTGTGTTGCATGTCTCTCGGATTTCGGTGTTTCGTATTCTGTCGTGTAGAGTTTTTCCCGCTATTGTTCTGAGAATTTTCATTTCGTTAGTACGTAGCAGTTGTTTGGTTTTTCGCGTGTTGGCCCTAGTTTCGATAGCATATGTCATGATAGGTTGTACGCTTGTTTTATATATTTTGACTTTTCCTTCTATGCTTATGTATTTGTTGCTCCAGATCAAATCTCGTAGGCAACCAGAGACCGAGGCTGCTTTGGTGGTTTGTTTCACTACTTCCGCATAGAGGTCACTTTGACTTGAAATCTCTATTCCCAAATAGGTAAACTTCATCACTTGCTCTATCGATTTGTCGTTAATAGTTAGTTTACATCAAATAGGTTCTTTGGCTATTGTGAGCGATTTTGTTTTTTCTATATTTATTTGCATGTTGTACTGATTGGCACTTAAATGAAACTTATATAGCATTCTCTGAAGATCGTCTTCCGTTTCTGCCATGATTACAGCATCGTCTGCATATTCTACGATCTTGATTGCATGTGTGCCCATTCGGTATCCTTTTCCTACACTTTTTACGTCTTCGATTATCCTGTCCATAATGAGGTTAAAGAGCATAGGGCTGAGGCTATCCCCTTGCCTAATACCTTGTGTTATTGGTAGGTCTTCTGTAAGTTCCTTGTCCACTCTTATTCTTGTTGTGTTCCCTGTGTTGAGTTTTTCTATTATGTTTACAATTTTGATTGATAGTCCTTTAATTTTTAATATGTTTATTACGTCGTGGAGTTGAACTTTATCAAAAGCCTTCGTCATATCTATAAAACACATATACGCTGGCACATTAAATTCAAGGGCTTTTTCTTTTACTTGTCTTACTATAAAAATCGCGTCAGTTGTTGATCTGTTATTTCTAAAGCCTTGCTGTTCTTCGCTTATTATAATATGTTTGCTTAATTCTTCTCTGATGATGTTTGTAAATAATTTGGATACTGAGCTTAACAACGTGATTCCTCGATAATTTTGGGGGTCTTTTTTTGTTGCCTTTTTTGTAAATGGGTATCGTGATACTTTCTGTCCAATCTTTTGGAATTGTAGTGTTGGTTATGATCTTTTGAAATAGATTGGTGATCTCACATATTGGGTGGTCTCCTCCATACTTGATTAGCTCATTGCTAATATTGTCTTGGTTAGGCGCTTTTCTGTTTTTCATCTTTGTCACAGCTTTTTTCACCTGCTCTTCATTTATTGTGATATCTTCTTGTTGGAGTAGAATTTCCTGTTCTTGTTCTTCATGTGTTTCTTCATTGTTCTCGCTTGCGTCATCATTATATAAATTGTAAAAGTACTTAACCCAGTCTTCTTTACTTATTGCATTAATTTCTCCATATTCGTTCACATTTTTTTTTCGGCTTCTTAATAGTTTCCAGATTTTTTTCTGTGCGCCGTGTAGGTCGCTTTCCATATCTTGAGTAAAACGTTGCCAGTATTCTTCCTTGATTTCTTTTATTCTTGCATTTACACGACTTCTTGTTTCTACGTATTCTTCTCTGTATCTCTCTAGTTGATTACTTTTGTATCGCATGTAGGCTTGTCGTTTTTGCTCAGATAATTCTTTAACTTCTTTTGTAAACCAAGGTTTGACATTGTGTGTTGCGTGTATGTTTATTCTTCTTTGACCCAAGGCTTCCGTTGCTGCTGCGTTTATATTATCTTTTAATTTCTGCCAAGCCTGGTCAACATTATCTGCTGCTGTCATTGGGTTTATTTGTATTTTTTGTGTTAGTCGGCTTTTGTATAAATGTCTAGTACTCATGTCTCCTAGTGATTCTATATTTAATTTTTGGATATACACAGGTTTTCTCTTTTTCTCCAAGATTACTTTCATTCGAAATTTACATAAGACCATGTTATGGTCCGATCCTATGTTGGGGGATGTCAGGCTTCGTACGTCCAGTATCTGGGTTGGCGGTACGGCTCTATTTGTAATTATATAGTCAATTACTGACCTTTGGTTTTGGCTGTTGTACCACGTGTACGTGTTTTGTAGGGTGTGTTGAAAGAAGGTGTTGTTCAATCGTAGTTGATTATGTGCACAAAATTAACATCACTCCATGTTCATTCGACGCAGTTTCGTTGAATCGTTGCTTTACTCCAGTCAGCATGTCATTGCCTACCCTAGCATTTATGTCGCCCAGTATGAACATTTTGTCTTTTTTTGATATACCGTCCACCTCTATTTGTAATAGATTGTAGAATTCTTCGGTTTCTATTTTTGCTCTGCTTGTATCCGGTGCATATACTGATATTATGTGAAAATATTCGTAGTTCAAATAGGTCTATGAACTTGGTCGACTGTATGTCTTGCATTGAAAGTGCCATGTTCCCTCAGCTGACGATGTGAATTAAAGAAAACTGCACGCGTAGGCAGTCTTCTATTGGAATATCTTCTACGATAGGCTTGTTGTGCTGCTAAAGCATTTCCATCACACACATCGTAAACATAATTAATATGTGCATATTCTTCATTTGAAAATAACATTGGCATTGTGAATTACTTCTAAATTACGATGGAAATAAGGATACAAAGAAGAAGCCAATAACTTCAGTATCAGTCATAAACTGTTACAAACAATAATTTGTTAAAAACAATGTTCAAATGTTATCAAACAAAAAACGATCATGGCAACTAGATCAGTATTTCAGAAATCCGTAAGACTAGAATTTTACTCACATAAATTATGAAATAAACAATAACTTATTAACGGTTACGTTTATGACATATGTTTATATGGACTTTTCGACTTTAAATAAGTTCTGGAATTCATCCTTGAAATATTGCCGGTACGTTTTGGGACACACTGTATAAATGCCAAAAGTAACTGGCAAATGAACTTATATATTGGAATTCAGTTGCTTACTTGTCGAAGAACTTATCTTCAGATGTATTCATCAGCCTAATTACTTTATATAGTCTAAGTGCATCAGTTCCTACTGAAGATGGAAACGTAGGTGCCGCAATACGTATTTAAGTATTGTAAATACCTTGGCGGTAATGTTTTACAAATCTATATAGTATTTAATTAGCAAAAATAATTTTCCATCAGCAAATAAAAGTAAATGTAGGATGTAATATGAAATTTAAAATATTGATTCATTATTAATGAAAATTAATTTTGTGTAATTTTTGTACTCTAATTTTAAGCTTTTGCATGAAATACAATCTAATTTTAAGATCTATTTGAATCCTTAAAGTTCTCAGCTAACACCGATGATTAATCAATATGTGTATGTTGGTTCAAAATGTGCCCAGTCCTTCATTTTCTTAAATACATACTTTTGTTTATAAATTTCAAGATTTTTTACTATTATACGTGTGTAGATGCGGCTGTGGACTAGAGGTTAGCGCATTAGGCTTCTACCCTGAAGGTCCTGGGTTCAATTTTCAGTACCGGAATTTTAACAGACGTTCTCTCTCGCAAGGCAATGGCAAACTAGCGAGGTATTCTGCCTAGTAAATTTTCTCTGGAGTAGAGGTGTTTACACTTCCCGTGGTTCGGAGCCCACGTTAAGCTGTAGGTCCTCTATGTCTGTGGCATTCTAAATGCGCAAGACAGGCCCAGGAGTGAAAATCGCTACGTCTCGTAAGAGATAAAGCACTTGAAGAAAAGGATACGCGTATTATTCCTACGATGTTTTGTTCTTGGGGTAGATGTTTTTAAATTTTAAAGAACCTGTATAATGAAATTTAACATAAAACTATTCTACAATCAGCGTATGAACATTTTTGTGTTTAATGTATTTGTTACTCACCTATGAAATAATATTAATCATTGTTTGTTGTGCTGTTCTGTACAGTTAGATGCCATACATGATTATACCCTTCGATAATATTATTAAGACTATTACCACAGAGGCGATGCTCGCCAAGACAGTTGCTCGCCATCTGATTGCTTGACAGCCAACTTGCTCGCAGTACTAAGTATAATAAATTGCTTCAATGCAGACGAACAAATTCTTTTTCATTAGGCACCTACGTTTGTAAAATAGTATAACACATATTTTGCTTTGTAATTAAAACATTTACTTTTATTGTTATATACGATAGGGAGGGTATTAATTTCTTTAAAAAATAGATGTTGCGATTTTAAGGAAATACATACATTTATATACCAAGAACTCAACAAAACTCTTTTAATGTTTATCTATAAGTTGGTGTATGGTCGTGGACATCGTGGAAACGACAGATCTGATTTTAAAATTTAGGGATTTATTAAAACTGTATGAAGTTCAATAAACTTGGAAGGTCGTTGCATATAGGCAAATTACTGAGACCGTGCGTGTGCATCATCAGTAACATTTTCCAGGTACTTGTTACTGCCAACTTTGAAAAAGTGTAAAACTGTGTTTATTTTTATTAAATTACAAAACTATCGTAAGCTAGAGTTTTTTCTTCTTTCGGATTTGCATTACCATTGTTATTGTTATGTTC